>JAWZYV010014518.1:0-78540 GCA_038373885.1 Cheiracanthium punctorium | reverse complement strand
GCTTCGCTTGGATGGTAGGGTTGCGGTTGGAAGGCTGAAGGCTGGTACTTTACATTGGCTGCTTTTGCATGTTGTTCTAAGCGGATGTTGTTCTTTGCATGTTGTTCTAAGTGCTTCAATTTGTGACGCAAGCAACAAGCACTCTCGTCTGCTTATTCCTTCCGTTTTACTGTTGTGTCAAACTACGTGACACTGCTCGATTCCGCTGGTGTAGGCTTCCAAATTTTGGAATCTATTTTTATGGCTTACCTTAGCGACACTATGCCACAATTTTTGGCAAATTTCGCAGAATTCCTTTTGCAATTTTCTTTGTCTTTTCATAATTATTTCGGCCATTTTATTTTTTAGCAATTACGTGATTGAAAGCCTCAAGTTGTTCAATTTTGAAAAATATCTGATATGAACCCATGGTTAATGTTTGCAGTATAATTTTTTTTTTTTTTTAAGGATTTTTTCTTTCCCGTGAACTAAAGTTGTCGTATTGTGTTTTAATTTTGTATGTAGGAGAATTTCATAGAAGAATCAACAGAAACCCTCGAATCAGTTCCTGTGGGTTTTAAGATAACTGCTTTTGGAACTACATATGCTACATTGGCTGTATTTTTTATCAGATGCAATCGGCATTCTATCCAACTTTGAAAAATATTTTAATGGAATTTCACCTATTTTTTTACTCTATACGATGTTCATTTCATCCCAATTGAAAAACGTACCGATTTTCAATTGGTTGTAATAGATTATTATGCTTTTAATTCATTCTTGCTATTTTTATTTACCAAATGACCTTTATTGGAAACTCCTTTGATTCCTTTGTTGTTTTTTTTTAGATATTTTTATGAAATAGTTTTATACTCTTATCTCATTGTCGCTTTATAAATAGCTGTATAGGGTTGATAATTCTCAAAAACTTTTCTAAATTGGTAGGTATTCCTTTTATTTATTTATTTTATTTCATTTATTTATTTACTTATTTATTCGTTGAATATTAAATGCAAGACTTATGTGCTGAAGACACGTTCTATAGTTTGTGAGTTTTTGGAAAGATTTTATGAATGCTCACATTTTGCCATATTTTCATTAATGTTAGGTTTTCCAGAAAACCTTTACTCTATTATGGCCTCTCCTATCGTTTGTCTGTATCTCAGTATTACAATATTTAACAATTCCACAAAATTGAGTCTCTCCTCCCCACCCCCTCCTTATATCACGTTATCATCCATCCTTCCAAATGGTTTTTTAAAAACAGATTGTTTCTTCGTGAACAGGAATTTTGTAGGTGCTACCTTTTATTAAAGAAATGCGCTTTAGCCAAGAAAACAAGGGAGAGCATGGCTGAATGCGAGCTAATATTTCATTTGTTTGGACTGTTTTTTATTTGTTTTGGTAGGAATAGAGCTTGAAACTTTGAAGCATGCCTCTTTGCTACTCCTCACTACTTCATTGTCGTTTTACGATGTTTAAGATTTTACAGCGTTATTTTGCAAGCGTCGATTTTTGCCAAGACCTATAAGGGTCCATTTTCCCAGTGTTTAGCGGAGATTTTGGGTAAATTTCTAGACGTATAAGCATAACTAGGGTGTAGCTCATCGAATTCAATTGCGTTTGCAAGAAAAAAGCAACCATATTGGTGAAAGAGCGAAAAAGTCGAGTATGAACTCTTTTGTTAGTTTATTATGCGTTTTTTTATTTCGGATTTTTCGCATACTTTATACACAAACTCTTCGAATTTTTCAGCTAGAATTTGTGCCTCTGCTATAACATCTGTTTAAAGAATAATTTTATGTTTCTTTTTCTGTCTCACTATAATTGGGCCTATGATGGGGTGTGAGTTAAAGTATTAGCCAAAGGGTAGCACTCGCTTCGAATGTTTGTTTGTGTAGGCCTCGGTGTTCTTACGTAGTGAGATCTTATGTAAAATCCAGGAATTAACTCTTTAGATGTATTTTTACGTGCTATCTCTTCATATCTGCTACTTAGCAGGAGTTAAGTGCTTTAGACTACCGTTTATTTCTTCTTTATTAGCTTTTTTGTCACGTCAGATTTTTTCATGATCTGACAATGCTTTCCTTACAGGGTACATATTCGGAAAGTAATAATAATTTTATGCCCACTTCCTTGGTTTCTGATACCTGTACATGGAATGTTTCAGGCTAGCTTTTTCTGTTTCACAGTATTGGTAGTTTTTACAGTTGCTGTCAGGAAGTATTATATGCAAGATGTATAAGATGAAGAAAATTTATAGTTTCTGAAAGTTTTAGAACAATTGATACTTTTGCTATATTTTACCGAAAGCTTTTTAAACCACTTCTTTGCTTGACAATGATCCTGTTTTTCGGCTAGAAATATTACATATTTTGGCTTGATCCCATATTTATACCTTTCGCTTGTTTTCTGGGTGTTTCGGGGAGGTTTTCTCGAGTGTTTCTTTATGAAGTGCAAAGTCGCAGGTGTCATCTAATATTAACATTTGAGCCTCAGGAATGGGAATTACTGGATGAAGGCAAAAATTTCAATCTTAGCTTTACTAGTGTGTATCAGGATGTTGAAAGTGTAAGGCTAGAGTTTTTGAAGCAAGCAAACAGTCTTCTCCCCTGTTCATTGGATTTTTACTGTGGTTTTTGGCCATACTCTACAAAAAGGCTGGTGTCTCCAATCGCTGCAGCCTGTAGGAATGTTTATTTGTTTATTTATTTTTTGACTTCGCTTTTCCATGTTATTCACAATGTTTTGCTATTTTTACAGAGTTTCCCTTTTTTTAAACCACAGTTTTTGCGTTTGTCTGACTTATCAAAGCAATTGACTCTGCAGTGAGTTTGCCAATTAAATCCGAGAGTTATTTCATCTTTTATATTCACGTTTCTGTTGTTTATATCTTGTAATTTTTTCAAACTAGTTTTTTGCATCCTATTTTGAGATTTTTTTTTCTTTTGTGTGAATATGTGTGTCTGTATTTCAGTCGGTTACACCCACGATGAAACTCGCTTCAGAAACCTTCGAGTTTTTGCGAGTTTTAGAATGACTCGTGTTTCAGAATTTTTATGATTCAGAATCCATCTTAACCTTGCAATTTTCGAGACTCTGCTTCTTTAAAGAGCAAATTTCCTTGCTATCGAATTTTCAGACACTTATACATTCTATTACAACTATATTAATTTTTTAAGTTACTTAATGGGTGTAGTTTTATTTGGATTGTCGATTGCGTCAGCTGTCTGAATATTTTGAGGATCTCGAAGTATGAGAATGATAAATCCGATGTTGAGGGTGACACATTTGAATTTCGTATTCTAAATGCGATGCCCCCTCACTTATTTTTCCATTATGTCGACTCTATTGGTTATGTTTGAAATTTTTCGCCTGTTTGATAATTTCGGACTATCTCTGGCTTTTTGGAGGATCCGTTGTAAGTTCCAAGTTTCTCCGACTCTTGAAAGTACTTTTATGCCTTTTAACCACCATGTTTTGCCAACAATCCTTTACCCAATTTTCAGTCTGTTGTTAGGCTTTTTCGGACTGTTTCGCATTTTGGCAGCAAATGCTCATATATGTGTCGATACTCTGCGAAGATTGAAAACTATTTTTTTGCTTAGTGCTTCATTTTTTTTTTTAAATTAATTCGTGTCTACCAACTTCGGAGATTCGGAAAGTTTTGGCGTTGTGTAACATGTTTTTCGAAATATTTCTCGCACGGGAAATGTGCTGGTGTTCAGTTTCTCTGACGTTAAGAGGTGTTTGTCTTTGTGAATCGTTTAGTACTAATACGTAAGGTATTTCACTTTATAGAATTATATTTATCTTCACTCGCTTTTCTTAGCTTTCAAAATTTTTAGACATTTTTCTCTAGTTTCTTGGATATTGTGATCTATTTTGCATAAATCGTAAGCGTCTAATCTCCGATTTTTGTAAAATTATTGTTTTGTATCCCCATCTTTAACTGCATTGTTCGGGTGTTTGTGTACGGCACATTCGCACTTTCAAATCTACAGAATTTCCACCTTATATTGGAGGGTTCTTTTTTTTATCAAGACACCCTTTTAAGTATAAGAAATGTTGGTTTGGTACTTGTGCACTATTTTTCAGTCAGCTGCTGCAAGCCTCGGCAGTTATGAAGCCAGTATCTGTATGTTAAGACTCCATACTCTTACTTTCCGACTACAGCTTTTTCCAGACTAATTCTCTTAAAAAACTAAGAGACATTTTTGTTTCTTTTGCTCTGCTGTAGACTACTTCACTTTCGGTGAGACAGTTAATAAAAATTCTTGAGTCATTTTTCTATGTTTAAAATGATTTTTGTGCACTCTGCCGCTGTTTTGGCCAAGTATGAGCTGGACATACACTTGTTTCGGACTTCCGCAAGCAAGCGAATCCACTGTTGCAGCTTTTCATTCTCGCCGAATTTTAGAACGATTTATTTAAATCTTAGGAGCCATTTTGATTCCTTTTCAAAAGCCCAACCTTTTGCACTATTTTGCTAGCATGAATTTGTTCTAGTACAATTTTTGAAAATATTTCTTGCCCTCTATCACTATTTTGATGACCTATATTTTGGTAACTTTGGCGTCTGCTCCATTTCCTAGCAGCATATATTACCCCATTTTCAATACACTTCAGTAAGTCTTCAAATTTCCAAATATCTTTTTTTCCCCTTTGGGCATTTCATGTCCTTTTTTGGGTTTGGCAATTTATCATATTTTTCGCAAGCAAGGTTGCTTTTGGTAAATTCTGCATACGTTGTATTTCATTGATGGGTTTTTTAGTAGTATTCCAGGCTTAATAAGTTAGATAGTCGCATTTGAAAAAATTAAAAATAAAAATAAAAAACATTTAGGTCTTGGCCTGAACCAAGTCGCTTGAACAAAAGGGAACTTGGTGGCTCTATAGTTCTTTATTTTTTTTCTGTACTTATAGGTTAACAGATGTTGAAGCAAAGCCACTTTTCAGCTCTTTTATTTTCTGTTGCTCTTTTGGGACAATTTTGACTTCTCTCAGTGGGTTGGAATAATGCCTTATTTACCAGATAGTTAGAACAACTTTTGTTCACTATCTGCCCTGTGTTGGGTACAGATGGTTGCGAGACGAGACACGACCTATTTTCAGTTCCTAAGCCAGACGAGGCAGCCCCATATCTCGTTTTACAAACCGTCGAAAATGGTGGACATCCATTATGACAGGTCTCATAGTCGGGTCCATTATGACAGGTCCGACAGTCTCTCATAGATAACTTTTCTAGCCTTTTTTATTGCCATATAGGCTAGCGTGGGTTTTTTCCAGGAAGATTTTGTAGTTTTATGCAAGAGCTTCTGGTATGTGATATTCAGAATAATATTCTAAATTTTTTATTTTTCCTTTACATTGGAGGTTTTATTGTAGTGTTCTGTTGATTTTCCCTCTTTTCTTCTCTGCTTTTACCTTAGTTTCAGAATATTCCACGAACAGTAATTCCATCAGTGAAACACTCATTTCAAGCTATAAACCTAAGGGAATGATGATAGAGAGCGTTTGCCGACTTCAGTGTATTATGGCCAACGTATTCATTTGCATTTGCATTTTATACCTGTTCTATTTTTATGTGAAATACATTTTGAGGGAGCGTTTATCTGGGAGACCAGAAGGTTTCTTTCCCATCCTCAATTTATTTTCGGGTTTTATTGTAGTTCTGCTGACTACTATCATTACCTAATCCGATATCCTATTGCATTTCCAGGTAGCCTTTTTTATTTGGCATTCATTGTCTTATTTTGACTCTGGCATTTTATAAAATGTTGGTCGAAATGACCCTTTTTGGTAAATCTTTGTTATTTTGGACCTTTATGGACGTCTTCTTTGGAAGTCTCATTCAAAGGATAAGGATTTAGAATGCGCCAGTGAAAATTAAGAACGTTTATTCCCGGTTTAGAACTGGAAGAAGATGCCATTTGTCTCAATTTGTTTGTTTGTTTGAGAGGTTACGATCGATTACCTACGTGTGGGCTCTAGGCCGAAGGGGTGGGGTGACCTCCGTGGGAGTCTCTCTAAGGAGTCCTAACCCGTATTGACTCCTTAGTGAGACTCCCACGAAGTTTCGAAGGAAACCACGGAAAACTCCGAACGGTTCGGTCGGCCGACGCGGCCTGGTTTCGAGCCATTTGTCTAAAAAAAAAAGCGTTTGTGGGTTCTTTTTTTAAAATTGTATTTAAATTGCAATTTTTCTTCCAGCTTTAAAGATTGTGAATCTAAAAGGAAGCCATTCATTCGCAAAATAACGTTTTAAAAAGTTTTTAATGGCCTATCTTTTGGCCAGTTGCATTGCTCCAATTCGTGGACAATGTTGCCTTTTCAATATACTTTTACATGCCGTCCGATGTTCTTAAATATGGTTTTTTACTTCAGAATAGTGACGGATTTTTAGCTTTAACATTTTATAGAACTTTTCTTTACAAAGGCTAGTTATCGTAAATCTTCCCTACTTTAATCCTTCAGGACGGGTGCTTTGGGTTTTTCCACGGACAGTCCGTTAACTAACGCTCTACAAAATTAAATTTGTTTTGCCTTAGGCCTATAACTATTCAGATATTACAGTTGTCTGCAGTAAACAGTTCCTCTGTGGTTATTATTTTTTTTTTGTTCTGGTGAATGCAATGGCGACTGTAATAAAATTTTAACGGACGAAAGCTGAAAGAAATCCACTTTTCGCGTCTTTTCTTTCCTATTGTCTTTTCGGACCATTTTGACGTCTGAATTTGGGTTAGAATGATTCCCCGAATTCACAGAAAATTCGACGAATTTTTTCAGCGTGTCTGCCCATGCATAAGGTAAGGATAGTTGTAAGACGAGACAGCGATTTGATTTGCAGTTCCATTGCGAGACGAGACGCAGTCCCCTGTCTCGAGTCGCAACTCTCCTAATGTTGGGCATCCATTCATGGGCATTTTTTAAATAAATATCCTTTTGTAGTTTCTTTTTGTCATATTCCTCTTTGAGATCATTTTCAACATGGTTTTAGTCTTTTTTACAGAAACTTCTGGTCTGATTATTTTTTTTTACTTAATAATACAATTTTTTGCGTCTTTCCTATAGGATCGACATTTTAAATTACAGCTATCTATTGATTCCCCTATTTCTTGACTCTTTTCAACGAAGTTTCGGAATGTTCCAAGTAACTTCCTGAGGGAAACACTAATTTCGAGCAATGACCCTTAAACAAATGGTAGCATAGAGAGATTGCCTGGAGTAAGCTAGCATGACATTTAATGAGCTCGTATGCGTGTGTATTGCGTATTCTACCACTTATTTCTTTTTTAAGTTAAAAATTTTGAATGGCAGCTCATCTATTGGATGCGGAGGGTCTTTTGCTTATTTAACTGATTTGCGGATCATTTCCCAGTATATACACTGCTGGCCACCCAAATTGCAACACCAAGAAAAACAAGAGATATCACAACAAAATTTATTGTGTAGATAACATGTTGACCAAGTAACAAATGATTAAATTTACAGCATTCTATGAAGCGTGGTTCCTGCCAAAATCAGTACCCAGAGTAGCCGCCGTTGTTGGAGATCACAGCTGCCACACGCCTCGGCATTGATTCAAAGAGACTTTGAATGTGTTCTTGGGGTACAGCAGACCAAGCAGCTTCCACACGTTGCCAAAGTTGATCTGGTGTGACAGCTGGGGATGAACTCTGGGTCAGTCGTTGAGCAACCATGGACCACATGTTTTCTATCGGCGAAAGATCCGGAGAGCGCGCCGGCCAGGGAAGCAATTCAATCTGGTGATTGACGAAGAACCCTTGGACAATGCGTGCCACGTGTGGCCGTGCATTATTCTGCTGAAATATGGCTGTTGGCAAGCCCTGAAGGTAAGAAAGGACAACTGGCTCCAACACCTCGGAGATGTAGCGCTGGCTGGTTAAAGTACCGGCAATGCGTACTAGAGGAGTGCGAGAGAGATATCCGATACCGCCCCATACCATAATACCCGGTGCAGGACCAGTGTGACGGTGCATAATGCAGCTGTTCAGCATCCTCTCTCCACGGTGTCTCCAGACTCGAATCCGACCGTCGTGGTGTTGCATACAGAAGCGTGACTCGTCAGTAAAGAGAATTTCATTCCATTCTGTCGTCCACATCCTTCTTTCATCGCACCATTGGCGGCGGAGACGTCTGTGGTTCCGCGTCAGAGGTAGACAAAGCAACGGACGTCTTGCGGACAGACCATTCTGCTGTAAACGACGTCGAATGGTACGCGCAGACACTGGATGATGCGTTACAGACTGAATCTGCTGTGATATGGTTCGTGATGTGACTGAGCGGTCCGTCACTGCCATGCGTACAATCTGCCTGTCATCACGTGACGTGGTGCACTGAGGTCGATGCGGTCGATCACGTCTGTCCGTCGTACCCTCCTGCACCCAACGATCACATATCCGCATCACAGTTGTTTGGTTTCGTCCAATACGACGACCGATTTCCCTGAAAGATAACCCACAATCTCGGTATGCCACTATCCTTCCTCTGTCAAACTCGGATACTTGATCAAAAGATGATCGTTGTTTCCTACGAGGCATAATTTATCGTTTTTTTGAAAAAAAAGCAAGAAAAACACAATTGCTGTACTTGAAACCGTCGAAATCTCCAAGCCTTAAATAGCGCTTTGAGGTGGCGCCACAGGCGCGCTTGATGTGCGTCTGCGCTGAAATTCTAATCATTTGCATATCTCACCTCAGCTAATGCATGTTGTAAATTTCATATTATTTGCATGCTTCCTTCAGGGTGTTGCATTTACGATGGCCAGCAGTGTATTTTTCAGGGTTGTCTTCTTGCAATGTCTACATTTTATGCATAATGCAGCATTTTAATAAACTTATCTGTCTGTGTGAGTATTTTTGTTAAATATTTGAGGCTACTTGGGACATTTTATAAAGTTTTTTGTTGCAATGATTCTTTTCGTTAAATCTGTCTCGTTTTTGGCTTTTATTCACGGGCTACTTCGATTTTGAAAGCAAAACTTCGCTTGTGTTACTAATTTCCTTAAAAATATTTTCTACTGTTTTTTTTTTTTCTTATCATATGACGTTTTTGGAGTACTTTGTACATTTTGTTTCCTTTTTTAAAAAATCTTTCATTATTGAAAGCTCCATTTCAGTTTCAAGAAATTACGCTTAAGCGAAGGTAAACTAGCCGCACCTCCTTAGTATTCTCATGTATTTTACTTTTATGCTTATTTATTTTTATTTTTTCATGTGAATGTAAATTTTGAGAGACGGTTTACCTTGGAGGATTATGATATAAATTTTTCTTTAATTTTTTTCAAATGATTTTTGAAAACATTGTGCAAAATAACATTTTTTTTTCTTCTGTGCCACCTGTTTCCGGGATAATGCCGCATTTTCTATCTAGTTTCATATAACTTCGAGTTTCTAAATATCTTTTTTTTTTTCATTTTTTACGGTTTTTTGGTTAAGGCAATTGATTAGATTTATCAACAGCAAGGACGTTTCTTGGTTAATTTTTTATATTCTGTCTTTCGTTGACGGGTTCTTTAGGAGCATTCCAGACACACCGAGTCGAATCAAAGACGCTACAAGATTGCCTTTTTGTAGCGTCCTGAAAATTCAGGCCTTGGCCAATGACTGCAGGGAGATGACAGTGGCTCGAAGAAAAGGGAGCCTTTTTCACCTATCTATATCTTTCATTTATTTGTTTCTGCATTTTATTGCAATTGTACTTACATGTTAACACATGTCGTGAAGCTGAAGCAGAGCAACTCTTTTCTGCTCTCTTATTTTCTGTAGTCCCTTCGGAGAATTTTGATTTCGCTAAATGGTTTAAAAGAATGCCTTCCTTTCCCAGAGAATTATAATTATTTTTATTCGCTGTCTACCCTATGTTATGTACAGATGGTTGCGCGCGCGAGAGACGAGATAGATAATTGCAGATCGCTATGCCAGATGAGACAGCCCCCTATCTCTCGTTTTGGGAATGTCCTAATGATAGGTATCCATTTTGACAGTACACAAGTACATGTGACATATAGACATGTGACAGTCAGTCACATAGGTATTACGTTTATTTTCGGAATATTCTGTCTAATACTATTATTAGCCGAACTTTTACATTTGTTTTCATTTTTGGGACAATACTGCTTTTTTTTATGTACTTTGAAATGTCGTCGATCTTTGGAAGTAGCATTTTCTATTTGATATTCGTTTGTCGAGTTTTGACACTGGCAATTCATAAAAATTTTTGTCAGCATATCCCTTTTCGGTAAATATTTCATATTTTTGACCTTTGATGCCTTTCGTAGACTGTTGGACGCACGATCGCTTAGAATGTGCTACTGAAAATTAAAAACCTTTATGACTCGGCCCTGAACTGGAAGGAAATGCCATTTCTGAAAAAGATGCCTTTGCGGTTCATTTATTTTTATCATTCAGATTGCAGTTTTACTTCCAGCTTAAAGATTACGAACCCAAAATGAAAAAACTTTTAAGCAAAATAGCATTTCTAGACAATCTTTTGGCCTGATGCATTGGCTCCATGTCCTGCATTTGCTGCAGTTTCAATGTACTTTTATATAGGTCGTCGACGTTTACAAATATAATTTTTAATACGCATTAATGACTGATTTTTGGTCTTAGAATTTTTTGAGACTTTCCTTTACGATGGCTCTTTTTGGTAAATCTTTCGTACTTGAGTCCCTTACTGACGGGTTCTTTTGGGTTATTACACGGACGGCGAGTGAGCGAGTGCTTTTCAAAGTTAAATTTGTTTTGGCAACGGTCCCTAACTGTAAGGAGATGGCAGTTGTCTGTAAAAAAAGGACCTTCTATGTGTTCTTTATCATCATTTTTTTAATTGAATCACTATTATATTTAAATATTAATAGAAGAAATTTAAAACATAATCGCTTTTCACCGCTCCACTTTTCGATCGTCCTTCGGAACTATTTTGACTAAAATAATTTGGGCTCGAAAAATGTTCAGAATTCTCAAAAGATTCAAAGTTTTTTTTTTTTTTTTCCTGTCTGTCCTAAATTGGTTTGAAGTCAAGACAATTGGG
Organism: Cheiracanthium punctorium; assembly: GCA_038373885.1. Lineage (NCBI taxonomy): Eukaryota > Metazoa > Arthropoda > Arachnida > Araneae > Cheiracanthiidae > Cheiracanthium > Cheiracanthium punctorium. Next base: position 67,503 of record JAWZYV010014518.1, on the reverse strand, counting down.
TAGGGTCAAGAATTCTCAATTTTTCTATTGTCTTGCTGTTGTTTCTTATGCCCTCTGGCAACCTCGAAGGGATGCTAGATCCTCCGAATGGGACGGCGATAGCCGAAAGGGGGAAGGCTTTCCTTTTAATGAACCCCGGTGGGAGGAAATTTGATTTTACTCGGGGTCTCCTCATTTCGAACTCATTTCAGATGAGAGACCTATCACCTGAAATGGGACTCTCAGTGGTATCGTTTGAACACGGAGAACACTGGAGCCACGAACAGATTGGACGTGCACCCGCTTCCAATCTGCTCGTGGACATTCTGACGGTCCACAGCAGACTGTCGGGAGGGGAGTTCACCCTCCCAATCATAGGCCGAGCCGGTACTGCTTCACTTTCGGTGTTGTAATGGGATTCCAGTCGAATCGACCCATTGGCTGTCGGACGTGCCGTGCATGTCATCCCCTTAACTACTTTAAATTTCATTCAAAACTTTCTAAAAGCGAGGGTTTTCCCCTACTTTATCAATGAGCAGATAGATAAAGTTGGAGCCTATTCTTTAATTTTTGCTATCGGTCGGTTGAAATCTTCCACCAGTTTAACTGTTAAGCTATTTAGACAGCTACTGGAAATGACTGTTTTGTTTCTAGTGTTGTAATTTAATCTGTCCAATAAGGCTGCATCTGTCTAATTTATCACTTCTATCTTTTTTATGACTTTAACATTCTTTATCGAATTTTTAAATTGTTATTTTAATACAATAGCCGTCATACGACGTTTGAAGAATCAATCACCTTCCCAAGCAGTGGCCAAGCCGGTGCTGCTTCACTCTCCTTGTTCTTGCGGGAACGGAGCTCAGAGACTAGCTTACTGAGGGACTTCAACTGACCTTCCGAACTGTTTTGACTTCGGTCACGTGAGCTAGAAGGATGCCTCGAATCCTCAGAAAATTCGAAGTACTTTTATTGTTTATCTGCCTAGCATTAGTTAAACAGGGTTGCGAGACAAGACAGACATTTGCAGTTGTTATGCGAGACGAGACAGCCCCACATCTCGACTCGCAATTATCCTAATGTTTTGGCAGCTATTTAGGCGAACTTCCATCCATAGCTTTTTTAGTCTTCTTCTTCTTTTATATTTTTGGTGTTGGTCATATGCGTCTTTGGTTTTTGTCTCCTATAAAAACTTCTTGTCTGGTGTTTTTCACTTAATAAAAGAAATTTCTGCGTTTTTTTATTTTAGAAGTTTCAAATTAACTATCCGCTGAGTCTCATCTCGAGCGAAACATTCATTTTAAGTTATAAAGCTTAACCGATGGATAACAGGGAGTAATTGACTAGCGTCAAACTAATAAGACCTTAGTATCCGTATGTATTTTATTATTCTAATGATTGTTTTATTATTTGTTTTGTGGGAAAATTTTGAAGGACAGTTCATCTGGTAGACGTGGAGAATCGTTTGCTATTGAATCGATTTCCGGACAACTCCACCGATTAGCTTTTTGTATCTGTTGTCCTGTCGCATTTTCTCCATTTTCTGCACAATGCAGTATTTCCAATGTACGTTCATGGATTGCTGTTTCTTTCTTTCCTTTATTTAAGATTACTAGTCACTTTTTGGCCGAAAAGTTTATGAAGTTTTGGGTTAGAATGATTCTTTTTGTTGAATTTTCCTCATTTTTGGATTTATTGACGATTACTTCTCGTGTATGTCTTCGATGTTTCCAAATGACTTTTTTCATTTTGCAAGCCTTTTCGTTTTTTTGGCTTTGACAATTTATCAAAATTATTGTCAGTACATCTCTCTTTGGGAAATCATTCCTATGTCGGTCTTCATGGACTGGTTCTTTAAGAGTATTCCATGTGGAATGTTTGAGACAGTGCTGTTTAAAATCAAAATGCATTGAGTCCTTCGCCCATAACTTTGAGATGACAGTGGCCTGAAGAGAGGTGAGTTGGGTGTGGTTCTTTGCTTTACTTTTTATTTATTTATTCCTGTATTATTTAGCAGATGTCGAAGCAAAGCCACTTTTCACCCCTGTTATTTTCTATTGTGCTGTCGGATTGTTTGGACTTCGCCCAATAGGCTAGAAGAATTCCCCGAAATCGGAGATATTTAGAAGTGCTTTTAATTCACTTTAGTCGTTCAGTGACGACTGCACGGGGAATCAGGTAGCTGGTGCTTTTGAATATTAAATTCTGCTGAATACTATTATTATATGTCGTTGTATTTGTATCATTTTATGGCCAATTTTTATATACTTTTAATACGTTGCGTCGATCTTTCAAATTAACTTACTTTTTTTTCCTTTTGACATTCGTTGTCATATTTTGACTCTGGCAATTTATGCAATTTTTTTTTTGCCAGAATGGCCCTTTTTTGTAAATGTTTGGTACTTTAAAACTTTTATTGATGTATTCTTTGAGATATTAACAACTGAATGCGCGATGGTCCTAGAAGAACCCAGAACTTGTAGAAGGACCTTTGTGATTCTTTATTGATATTTTCTTTTTGTTATCTTCAAATGACTATTTTGATAACAGCCTAAATGATAAAGAGGCTAAATCCAAGCTTATGTTTTGCAGAACAATTTTAGGCAATCTTTTGGCATGTCACTTTTGCTCCGTTTACTGGATAATGCAGCAGTTCCAATGTACTTTTGTAAGCCGTCGATGTTTCCAGATATCGTTTCTTACTTCACATTGAGGACTGATTTCTTTGCTTTAATACTTTACGGAACTTTTCTTTTGCAATCGCTCTCTCTTTCTGAGGCATCTTTCGTACTTTAATTTTGCGTTTTCATTATTCCACGGACAACGAGTTAGCTGGTACTTTTCAAAATTAAATTAATTTGGCCTCATTCTATAAGTCAACGAAGATTGCAGTGTCTGCAGAAAACAAACCCACTTCAGTTCTTTGCACCTTTTTTTTTATTTCATTGAATCTTGGTTGTATTTAAATGTTAACAGAAGCAAGCTAAAATAAAGCCCCTTTCCAGCGCTCTGCTTTTCTAATTTCCTTACGGACTATTTCGACTTCGGTAATTAAGTCTGGTAGGATGCCTCGAATTTTCAGAAAATTTAAGTATTTTTAATGTCTGTACGCCCAACATTAGGTAAACTGCGAGACGAGACACACAATGGCAGTTGCTATGCGAGGCGAGACAGCTCCCTATCTCGACTCGCAGCTACCCTAATGTTTGGCACCGATTTTTTCGATTTAGGATATTTCGATAAATAGCTTTTGTAATCTTTTTCGTTGTCATATTTCTGTTTGGGAATATTTCCCTCATGGTTTCTGCCCTTTTACAGAAACTTCTGATTGGGTATTTTTCACTTTATAATACACATTTTCGCTTTTTTCTTTACGATCAAGGTTCTGAAATAATTTATTCGCTGGTTCTACTGGTTTTTTTTTTTTTTTTTTTTTTTTAAAGTTTTGAACGGACTTTTGGAACATATGCACAATCCAGGGAAAGGAATTTCATGAGTGAAAGCGTCAAACTAATGTGACCTTCATATCCTAATGTAATTTAATTTTCTTGTTATGGTAGTTTTATGAGAAAAAAATGTTTGAACGTCAGTTCATCCTGCATAGATGTGGAGCAGTTTTTGGCTACTTAATTGATTTTAGGACAATTTCACAGGATATCTTTTCTTTAGTGTCCTTTGTGCTGTTGTATTCTCTCCGTTTTCAGCCCAATGCAGCATTTTCAATATATTTTTATGCCGCTGGTGTTTGGAAAAAGCCTTTTACTTTGGTAGATTTTTTTTCTTTTTCTTTTCTTTTTTTAATAGTCTTCCATGTTTTGGTTTTTTCTGCTATGTTCTTCGGGATTTCTCCACGCACAATGTGTTAGTCATTGGTCTTTAAATTTAACAATATTCAGAACTGTAACTGTAAAGAGATGACAGTGACTTGTAGAAAAGAGAAATTGGTTTCCCTCCATTTCATGATATTTTTTTTTATTAATACCTCTATTACACCTAAACGATAGTTTGCTGGGAGGAATTTGTCGGTTTTAGACTAATACTTCTCTGTATTCTCATGTATTTTACTTTATGTAAATTTTTGAGCGACGGTTTATCTTGAAAGATTTTGTGATGATCTTTTCTTTCAAATTGATTTTCAAAGAATTCTGCAGAATAATTTGATTTTTCTGCTTCTTTGGTTTTGGTAATTTATCAAATTTTTCATTTGAGCGGGTGCACTTGGTGAATCTTTGGTAATTCGGCCATTATGGACGGTTTCTTTGGAAGAATTCCATGGTTAATGAGGTAATAATATTCAAAACAAAACATTTAGACCTCGGCCTGTAATTGTAAAGAGATTGCAGTAGCTTGCAGAAAAAAGAGTATGTTTTCTCTTTACTTATTTACTTATTTACTGTTTCTATTTTTTATTTATTTGCTTATTTTTTATTACTTATCGATAGTTACAGGTTAACAAATGTTGGAGCTAAAACAAAGTGACTTTCCACCTCTGTTATTTTCAGTTGTCCTACTCGGACCATTTTAACTTCCCTAAATCGGCCAGAGGAATTCCCCGAATTCTCGGAAAAGTAGAAGAATTGTTATTCACCATCTACCAGAGTAGTACGGCCTTCCAATTCACCTGTATTCTCGTTTCCTATTTATTCCATTTTTGTTATTATTATTTTCCATTTTCATAAGATCTTGCACTTCTATGAAAGTGCTTCTTGTCCGATATTCCAAATAATATCCTACATTTTTTTTTTTTTTTTTTTATTACACAGTGAAGGTTTAATTCTAGTTTCTCCTATTTTTATCTGTTTTTGCCTTACTTCAGGAATATTCCATAAACAGTCATTTCATTACTGAACGTTTTAATTCCAAGCTGTAAAGGGTAACCGAGTGTTGGTATGGAGGGTTTGGCGGGCTTCAGATTAGCAAGGCCTTCGCATATTCGTTGGTTTTTTCATTTTATACCTGTTCTGCTTTTATGTGAAATAAATTTCGAGCGAGTGTTTACCTGGGACAACAGGGAGATTCTTTGTTATTCAATTCATTTTCGGAGAATTCTCCTGAATACTCCTGATAATCTTTTGTCGTATAGCATTTGTTTCATTCAATGGACAATGTTGCATTTTTTGTGTACTTTCGTATGTCGTCGGTCTTTGCAAACAACAATTTTTATTTGACATTGGCTGTCGTATTTTGACTCTGACAATTTATAAAATGATTCATCACATTCACCTTTTTGGTAAATCTTTCGTATTTTCGACCCTTACTGACGGCTTGTTTGGACCTGTTGAATGCAGGGTCACTTAGAATGTGGTACTGAAAATTCAAAACGATCATTTTTCTGTCCCGAACTGGAAGGGGATGTCAGTTTTGAAAAAGAGGAGTTTGTGCTTCTTCAGTTTTACTCTTTTTTTTATTTCTGTTTAAACTGTAATTTTACTTGCAGGTTAAAGATTATGAAGCTAAATCAAAACCCTTTTTCACAGGCAGTAACGTTTATAAACATTCCCCCCACTCCATTTACTAGATAATGCTGCAATTTCAGTGTACTTTCATAAGACGTCGATGTTTGCAAGTATCGTTTTTCACTTCACATGCATGACCGATTACTTGCTTTAACATTGCATGGCGTTTTTCTTTGAAATGGCTCTTTTTGGTAAATCTTTTGTACTTTTGCATTTCATTGACGGGTTTCTCTGGGTTATTTTACGAACGACGAGTTAGCGGGTCCTTGTCCCAATTAAATCTTTTAAACGTAGGAAGATTGCAAGCTGTGTGCATGACCAAATAGGCTTTCAGCGGCTCTTTATTATCATTTTTTTTATTGAATTGAATCGCCACTTATATATAAATGTTAACACACGGTACCTAAAGCAAAGCCATTTTTCACCTCTCGTTTTTTCAATTGTCCTTTCGGACTATTCAGACTTCTTTATATTGGGTTAGAAGAACGCTTCGAGTTCTTCGAAAATTTGAAGAACATGTGATATTGCCTGTCTGCCCAGTATTAACAGAAACGGTTTAGAGTCGAAACAGAGATTTGCAGCTGCAATGCGAGACGAAATTGATTCATATCTCGACTCGCAACTATCTGATGTTTGGCATCCATTAAGGTGAATTTCATCAATGGCTTTTCTCATCTTTCTGTTGCCATATATATTTCTTTGGGTACTATTTCTCACATGGTTTCTGTCCTTTAAGAAAAATTCCTTGTCTAATGTTTTTTACTCAGTAATACAAATTTTGCCTGTTTTCTGTAAGATCGAGATTTCGAATTAGGTATCCGTTCATTTTTTTTTAAATTTAGTTTCTGTTCGTAACGGAGACCGTCATGAAAGGTTGGCTGGTGCTTTACGAATTAAATTTATTTTGGCTTCGGACCATAAGTGTACGGAGATCGCAGTTGTCTGCAGAAAATAAGTCCACTATATTTCCTTATTCTCATTTTTTTAATTGAACTTAATTGCGATTGCATTTAAATTTTAACAAACGTAACTAAAGCATGGCCATTTTTCAGCTCTTACTTTTCTGTTTGTCCTTCTGAACTATTTTGACTTCAGTCGTTTGGATAGAAGAACGTCCCGAACTCTCAGAAAATTACATGCACTTTTATTGCCTACCTGCCAGTATTAGGTAAAAATGGTTGCAAGACGAGACGAATATTTGAAGTTGCTATGCGAGGCGAGAAGTCCCAATTCTAGTCTCGCAATTATTTGTGTGATGAATGCTTGGCATTGAGGGAAGCGAATTTCCATGAATTGCTTTTCTAGTCTTTTTTCCTTGTTATATGCCTTTCTCGGAGTATTCCCGATGCGGGTTTTGTCCTTTGGCAAAAAATTCTTGTCTGATATTTTGCCCATATTAATACAAATTTTGGATTTTTCTACAGGGTCGATGTCTCTTCGCAGCTATGCGTTGATTCTACTGTTTTTGTCGGTTTCATTTTGTTACAAAGTCTGACTTGGCAGCTCATAGCAGAGTGGGAGTGGTTCACTTAAAAGAAATACGATTTTTGTATCCGCATGTATTTTATTTTTCTACTGATGGTGTACAGGGAGAGTTCGTCTGGCAGACGTGGAGGATTGTTTGCCACTGAATTTCTCTCCGAGCTTTTCCTAGAATAACTTTTCAAGGTCTCTTGTCTTGGTGCATTTTCTTCATTTTCAGCAAATTGCTATTTTATATAGTTTTATTAGTAGTTGATTTTTTTTTTTTTTTAGTGGATATTGCACGTGGTTTTCCTTTTTGCCTTTTAGGAAAGCTTCATGCCCATTTCAAGAAAGCACGCCTAAGTGAAGATGGGTGGGGAAAAATAAGCTGATTTAGACCAGTATTTCTTTTGTATTTTTATATATTTTATTTTTTTGACTCATTTTATTTTTCTGAGAACGTAAATTTTGTGCAACGATTCATCTTGAAGGATTGAGCAAAATATATTCTCTTTTTTTACCAATTGATTTACAGTGCTATTACGCCAGAGATGAAGCTAAAATGAAACCCATTTTCTGCAGTATGACGTTTTTAGGCAATCTTTTGGCCTGCTGCATTGGCTCCATTTCCAGGATGATTCTGCAATTTCAGTACATTTTTACAAACCGGCGATGCTTTCAAGCATCGTTTTTCACTTCACAGTAGTGACCGATCTTTGGCTTTAGCAGTTTATGGAACTTAACCTTCACAACGTCTCTTTCTTGCAGGGCTTCGAGCCGTCATTTTATTCGTTCCGGTTCAACTGAGAGAAAATATGCCAGTTCACTCCCGCTTTTCGTTCCGACAAAAATAACGCTTTTTGGTTTTCGGTTCAGTTCCTAATGAATAATTTTATTTTATATATATATTCTTATTTGTACCGCCCAGGTGGTGTAGTGACTAAAGAGCCATTCTATCACGCCCCTTGGGTCCGGGTTCAAATCCCGGTTGGGAATGCGTGTTAGCTTGTCCATCCCTTCATAAGGGGTAACTCTGGCCGCCCACTGAGTGCTTCCATTATAAAATGGCCAGTCATTCGCGCCTTAGTAGCCGCGAATGCTTCATGAACAAGTGCCCGCCCATTGAAAAAGAAAATTCTTATTCGTACTTGAAATATAATTCTATCATCACCTGGTTCTTTGTTCTAGGTTGCAGTGGGCGCCTATATTATGCGCCTTCACCTTGGATGGCAGGGTGGGGTTGGAAGGCTGAAGGCTAGTGTCTAATTCCTTACATTGACTGCTTTTATAGATATTTGTAAGTACACTGTTTCAATTTGTGACGCAATCACCTAACTCTCTCGTCTGCTTATTCCTTCGGTTTTACCGTTGTGTCAAACTACGTGGCACTGGTGTAGGCTTCCTAATTTTGGAATCTATTTTTATGGCTTACCTTAGCCACACTAATCTATTTTCTTTGCCATTTCATAATTATTTCGGTCATTTTATTTTTTAGAAGTTTCGTGGTTGAAAGCCTCAAGTTGTTCAATTTTGAGAGAAAATTTTGTGTGCTTTGCCTACATATCTGATAAGAAACTATAAATGATCTTTGCTGCCGAATTTTTCCTCCTTTTTTAAAGATGCTTCCGTTCTTTCATTAGCCAGTGTTGTCGTATATGGTTTTCATATAGCTATGTCGGAGAATTTCATCGAACAATCAATAGAAACCCTCCAATCCGTTTTTTTTTTTTTTTAACAATTTTTATAATGGCCACATATGGAGCCATCTATTGTTATCTTTTTGGGGTGAATTTTAAAATATTTTTTCAACCTACATACATGCTGCATTGCCTGTATTTCTTATTGGACGTATTCTGCATTCTGCCCAACTTCAAAATATTTTTATGGAATTTCATCGATTTCGTGTTCGTGTATAGGGTGTCCATTTCTACGTACCTATTTTCAATGCGTTGTAATAGATTATTATGCTTTTGATACATTCTTACTATCTAGGGGGATTTTTTCAGAGAGGGGGGGGGGGGTCTGTTGTTTGGACCAACACACGGCCTGTTGACTGGTGCAGCATAAAACTGACATCATTTCCGTATTAACCAGATTCTGATCTTCTACAAGGTAGAGCCATCCTTTGTACTGGTTTGTATCGTCTCTGTGTTCTGACATCATTTATTACGCATTTGTTATCGTAAGTACAAGGCAGTAGTTAGTGAAGTAGCATGGAAGCTTCTTTTCCACTTTGTTGCTCTATCGGCCTATTTAGCAGTTGGAAAATACGCTAGTGATAGCCCGAAATTTCTCATTCTGGCATAAAATATATTTCCAATCTTTTGACTCAAACTAGGCAATTTTATAAATTAATTTTATAACCAAAATTTTGATGCATTAATGGACTTTTGGATTTATTTTTCGAACGAGAATTGGATATTGAACGTGCGACTACTTTCAATTGTATAAGTTATTTTTATGATCATTCTCTCTCATCCTTTCTTTTATATATGTATGGTTTGTTCTAGTGTTGTATTAAATTTCTACTACTTGTTTTGACTCTTGTTGTCGCCGAATGTTACATGTAACGGGCTTAATAATCTAAAATATTCTGGCCTATGAGAGTTTCAAAATGATTTTTGTGATTACTTTACATTTTGCTCCTATTTTCATTAGATATTCCACACAAGCTTTTTTTAGCACTCTGTTTGCCTGTTAGATCTTTGGTACTATTGGCTGTACAGTCAGTTCGTGGTTGAAAGCTTCTCGTCGATATATTTTTAATGACTTTATGCTTCCTCTGTTCGTTTTTGTTATTTTTACACGCATATATAACTAGTTAGCATGTCAAAATATATAATCTTAAAGAATTCCCATTACTGTCTTTTTTAACTGCTGTTTCAGAGGTTTTAAAGCACAGTGCGTGCATCGGATAGATTTTTGAGATTTGGATCGGTTTTTACGATCTTTAAATCATTTGAGAGCAATTGTACTGGATTTTCCATTACGAAACTTGATACCACTATTTGGGGTTCTTTATAAAGGTATTTCTAGTAAATTGTAGTATTCTGTGGACAATACAAGTGTGCAGTTGTCCCAGATTTCTTTCAAAGTTGAATGTATAATTTGAGATTTTCAAAATTTGCTGCAAGTTAAGATTTTATTTACTTTTAAATATATTTATATGACTAAGAAGAATGCGGCAAATAGGTCTGTTTCTCCTTTTTTTAAAAATATATTTTTTTCTCTTTTGTCGTTTCAAACCACTTTCAGTTCAGACCCATCGTTAGTGCTCGTTAACGATTCGTCATGTTTAGTAGAGAATTTATTTTGCAGATTTGTTTTTTAACCAAGATATTGGTATGTGTTTGACTCTGTGGGACTCGGGTCTATTTTCATCCGTTCAGTTCGCTATTGAGCCGACCGAGTTGTATGGTGGGTAAAGCACCTTTCTCCGGTTTCGAGTTCAACTCCCGGGGGTTCGATCCCCGACTGGGCGTGTTTGTCCTGCAAGTCCCTCAGTATGTAGCGACGTTGATCCACCTGCTAGGTGCCCCAATAATAAAGAGTCCAAAAATTCCGCCCTGTTGTGGCCAAGGCCGCGGCCGGGCATTAGAAAAAAAGTTCTCTGTTGAAAACCTCTAGTCTTTCATTTTAGGTTTATTTTGCGTTCTACATAAATAATAGCTCACTTTTTTATTTAAAATTATTCCTTTTTTAATTGCAAATATTTAATGGAATTTGCTGCAAGCGAATAGAACAATTTTTATGGAAACTCATCTTTTTTCCGACATCCATGTTGTTTTTTCTGGAGTAGCTTTTCTAGTCATCACTTTGCCCTGTTTGTAATTTTGCCTTTTGGCTGTATCACTCGTGTAGTTTCTGAGTATACCGCCAAGTTTTGTCACTCTTTTGAACTTTTATCTCGTTTACACAGCCAAATTCGCAGGTTCAGGCTGCGAAGATTCGCAAGTGGGCAGTTTCATGTTAAAAATAAATGCATCTTTAGCCAAGGATCATAGGGAGCGTTCTGTAGGCTCAATTTATAAGCCTTGTTTTTACCATGTTTACCTGCTGTTGTATTGCTAGGACTTGAGATTGTGAAGCAAGTAAATGGGCTTCTTATCGAATCTATGATATTTCATAGCGGATTTTACATTTGTACATGTTCGCAGGATAGATGTTTCAGAAAACCTGTTTTTCCATTGTCATTTTTTTTTTTAGCTGATTTGCTGATGCAAAAGTTTGACAGTAGATAAAGATGTTTTCGGGCAGTTGGGGCTGTCTCGTCTCACATAGCAACTTGCAAACCTCTGTCTCGTCTCCCAAACATTCCTTAAGTGTTAGCATGCTTTTATGGAGTACTGATAATTTTGGTCATTTTTTATTTTACTAATTCTACTGAAATTTATTAGTATTTCTCTCTGATTTCTACATTTGACGGAGCACTATGAATTAAAAAACATGCTTAACAAAGGATGAGACAGGAAGACCACTGTATGCTTCAAAATACTTTTCACTTTGAAGGACTGTTATATGTTTGATTAATTCCTCCCAATCTGGACAATTTTCACATTTTTTGCCTGATTTTACGGGGCTTTTGCATTATTCCACTCACGAAGAGTACGCTGCGGTGAAGAATAGAAATAAAATTATGGACACCTTTAGCCGAGGGTAGGCTAGCTCTTTGATTGGAATGTACTTTTCAATCATTCAGTATTCAGTATTTTGATAATAGTTGTGTTTTGAGATCGCAAGTATTGGCTTGGAAATACGGTTGATTAACTTGTTGAGCAGGATTCACTACTGTTTCATTGTCCTATTGGACTGTTTTGAATCTAGCCAAACCAGGGTAGAATATCTTGGAATATAAAGGACTACTTTTAGGGATCAAATTGCCCCATGTTTAATGGCGATTTGCGGCTATTTCTGATTTTTATTTTTTTTAACCAGGAATTTGGTTCTGGATCGCTATTTCGAACGATTTCCCAAACGGTTTATAACTCGAAGAAACATTTTTAAGATGAGAGGTTCAATAAGAAATTTTCGATTTTCAACGAAATTTTAAAATGATTTGTATGAAAACTTCTTTTATCTTTTGGCTCCAGTTTAAGTGGATTTCACAGAAGATCCCTTCCTAATCACTCCATTGCTATGCTTAAAATGTATTTTCTGTTTCGTCTGAAGGGGACAATTTTTGCTTGTACTGCGAAGCTCAGTCACAGCTGCGAACTTTTAGCCTGCTCTAACGGGTCTGGGGAAGTCTTCCCACTTCCCACTTGGCTGTTTTATTGTCCTTTCGAAATCTCTAGTTCACACTCGAATTTCTTCAGATCCGCATTTTGGCTCACGTTCTCAATGCTAAGTCGGAATTTTGCGTCAAATTTATATTTTTTCCCCCCTAAAACATATTTTTTTCTTTTCTTGGTAAAATCGTGGACCCTTCAGCTCCAGGCATATTTTTATGCACTTCCATTTCATGTCTGCTGTTTAATGTTTTATGCTGGTATTTTTCTCTCCTTTCGTGTATTTAGTTTTTATATTACTGTTCCGAGTATTGAACGCCCTGTAAAGCGTCCAGAGAAATCTTATACCTCTGTGAGTTCACAAATTATTCTTTGGACTCAAGTCAACTTTTGTTGCTTTTTGCTGTGGATTTTTCAAATTAGAAGTATTTTGATCTGTTTATAGTTTTCTGGAACTATTTCGTGAGCTGTATTCGCCTACTCGCCTAGTTTCTGTAAAACTAAACTTTGTAATATAACCCCCCCCCCTCCCCACCAACACCACCAAATTTTGAATGTCTATCTCTTTACCATACGGTTAATATCTCACAGAAGCATTTTCAAGCCGACAGGTTTGTTTTAAAAATGCCTTCTCGGAATACGAAGTTTAAGGAGTGTCAGCTGGAGATATCCTCCATTCTCTGCAACCTTTAAAATGATTTGTATGAAAACTGGTTTCATCTATTCCCTCCACTTCCCGTGGTCTTTTCAGAAGAGCCCTTTTTAGTTACTATACGGATATGTTCATAACTTTGTGATTTGATTCAATCAGACTGCCGCCTTTTTTTCTCATTTTAGAGATCTTAGCCTGTTTTGACGAGCCTTTTCAAAACGGGGTTGTCACAGATCTCACTTGCTTTTTCATCATTCATCCGAAAGAAGTGGTTCATGCTCCAATGTCTTTAGATCTAGATTTTGGCATCGATAAGCCAAATATTTTGGTGAAGTTCGTAAAATTCTTTTTTCTACAATGTTTTTCTTCTTGCTTGGTGAGATCATACCTAAAATCCAGGAGTTGTTGACTCTTCAGGAATATTTTTGTGGCCTCCTTCATATTGGCTACTTACCTAGAGTTAGTGTTTTAGACTAGCATCTTGACTTATTTTTCAGGTTTTTTGCCACGCTAGCAATACATGACGTATTTATTTTGGTATTATTGCGTCGGAGCATTTCTCGCACGGCAAGATGCACTAGACAAATTCTCGAGTTTCTGCGAGTTACAGAATTAATTTTTGTTGCTTTTTGTGCATTATTTTCACACTATCCCTATTTTTGCTCCTTTGTAGCTTTATGGAACTATTTCGTGAGCAGTGCTAGTTCCTTTACAAAACAAAAAACAAAAAATATGGAAATTTTCGCCATTTTCTGTATCTATAATAGTGTTTCTTTTTATAAATGACCATTATTGATTGTCTGGATGTAAAGAAGAATTATAATTTGGTCAATGCCTGCGACTTTGGTCAATTTTCAAGGTTTTTATGCAGCTTTTTACGAAATGTTCTCATTTACATTGGGCTAGTTCAGAGGAGCTCTGTAAAATAAAGTCATTTTTTCCTTAGACAGCGCTTGCTGTATAAAGTCAAGAGATGGCTTTGTATTTTTATGTGTATATCCCATTTGCGTTTTAGTAGTAATTAGCATATTCGAAGTGCACTCTGCTAGTCTGTGAAATAAGATAGTGTGTTTTTTCTTCTGTTGGTATTAAAAACTATTTTTGTGTTCAGTGCTTCAATTCTTTTATTCATTCATGTCTACCAACTTTGGATATTCGGAAAGTTTTGGGCTTGTGTTACACTTTTTTGGAAATATTTCTCGCGCGGGAAATGTTCTGGTGCTCAGTTTCTCTGACGCTAAGGGATGTTTGTCTTTGTGAATTTTTTAATACCAATACGTAAGGTATTTCACTTTGAAGAATTATATTTATGTTCACTTGCTTTTCTTAGCTTCCAAAAATTTTAGACATTTTCCTCTAGTTTCGTGGATATTTCGTGGAATCTCGTGGATATTTCGTGGACGTAAGCGTCCAATCTCCGATTTTTGTAAAACTATTGTGCCCTCCCTCATATACTTACCTCCCTACTTACCTAGACTTAGTGTTTTAGATTACATCTTTGACTTATTGTTAAGCTTTTTTGCCACGCCAGCAATATTAGACGTATTTAGTTTTATATTATTGTGTCGGAGCATTTCTCGCACGACAAGATGCACTAGAGAAATCCTCGAGTTTATGCGAGTTATAGAATTGGATTCAAATCCTCACTTGTTGCTTTTTGTGTTGGATTTCTCGTATTATCACTATTTTTGCCAGTAGTTTTACGGAACTATTCAGTGAGCAGTGCTAGTTCCTTTACAAAATTTACAAGTTTTATGGAAATTTTCGCCATTTTGAGTATCTATAATATTGTTGCTCTTTTTAAATACCCAATTTTACTGTCTGAGTATAAAGGAGAATTATATTTTTGGTCAATGCTTGCGACTTCGGTCCATTTTCAAGGTTCTCACGCAGTTTTTACAAAATTTTCTCATTCATGTTCTACGAGTTCACTGGAGTTCTATTCAAAATAAAATCGTTTTGTTCTCAGTCAAGCGCTGGCTGTGTACAGGCTAGAGATGCCTTTGTATTTGTATGTATATCCCATTTGCGTTGTACTAGTATTTAGCATGTGCAAAGAGCAGGTTGCTAGTTTGTGAAATAGAATAGTGCGTGTATTCTTCCGTATTTATGGACTTTTTGTCCGTTATTGACATCATCGAATATTATGGGTTTTAAATATTTTTTAATGGTCTCTTCCTTGGTTTCTGCATTTGTTTGTTAATTGATAGTATTTGGTAATCGTAAGTATACGGCTTTAACTGTTGAAATAAGTAGCGTCTCTGCTTTGCTTTTTTCCAGTCCTGTCCGACATTTGACTATAATGTCTATTGTCCAATGTCTTCGAATCTAAGAAGTGTTTTTAGGGTCCGCCTCTCCCTGCTTATATAAGATCCTTGTCTAATATTCTGGGCCTAATTTTTACAATTAAAATTTCGATGATTTTATGATTCTGTAAGTCCATTTTCCTTAAGGTGAGTTCGTCAGCAAAAACCTCTTTGAATGAAATTTTTCTGCCGTCTCTCTCGGTTTCTGTAGTCTGCGTGTGATTTATGGACAGTGTGTATATGTTACATAATGGACAGGTTAAATGGAGAACTATTTCAATCTCTGAGAGTCTCAGAATGAATTATCTAATACTGATTCCTTCCTTTGTGGACATTTTTTTCTAGATTTTCAACGGCTGTTTCAGCCTCTTCATGCCTTAAGGTTGTATTGGGCTTTTATTGTTAGTACCATAATGCTTTACGGCTTCTTTGTACATGAGCTGGAGTGACTGTTTTTCGGAAAGGAATTTTTTGAATGTCGCTTCACAAAAATCGACATTCTAGACGCTAACTAAATAGTACCTTAAGCGTGCTTGCGCCTCAGTTAAGGAATCGCACGTTAGATTGAGTGATCCAGACATGACTGGATTTATTTTTGTTGCAAGTATAAGGCTTGGGCTGTACGCTTTTTTAAGCCTTCCTGTTATTTTAGTACAGATTTTTACGTTCTACTTCTTGTTTTGAGTCTTTCAGACACCAAAACTACTTTTAAGGCAATTTCGCCTTCTTAGTTTGTGTAAATAATGTAGGATGTTACAAAATACCTTTTCTTAGTTGTGATTCATTTCTGCCTTTTGGCTAATATTCCCTCTAGGGATGCTTGTGCGACGAGAAATATAGGTCTGTCTCGTCTCGCACACCAACTACAAATCTGTCTCTCTCGTGTCTTCAAAACATCCCTAATTATAATCATTTTGTTCAGTGCTGAAAATGTTGGCTAGTTTAGGATTTTTATTCGTACTTCAAAGAGATATTTAAAATTGTCACGTGGTCACGGCGAATTCGCTTTAGCAGTGTAAAATAGTATTTTTACAGGCCCTCATCCTCATGTTTGGGACGACATTTTTAAAAATCAATTTTCCAGATTTTTTTTTCATTTAAAGATTTGGTGATTTTATTTACCCTCCGAATTTTTGGGACTATTTCTCATGCGGTCAGTTTGTTTATAAAAACTTGAAGTTTGTTCTTTCTTAAAAATATTTTTATGCTCTCTCTCTTGGTTTCTTCTACCTACACATTGTAAATGTGTCATATTTATCACTTTTTTCATTTGTGTCACTTTTTTTATTACTCTTATTATTCCTGTCACAGAATATCGCACGTAATGTGTCTGTGACCAAATATCCCTGTAACTTTTGAAAGTTTTAAAACGATTTTTACAAAAACTCACTTTTGACAGATATTTTTGAGGAATTCGCAAGAAAGGCTTTTCCAGTCACAATTTTAACCTGTTTATAGTATTTGTCTTTGGGGCCGTATCCGGCTATTTAATATTTTCAGGTTGACCCATTTTGGTCCCTGTTTCATATAGTTTTGGCTAGCTTTCTTTAATTTCTGGACTTTTGTTTTCTCAGGTCCTTATACACCAACGTCTAGTTTGCAAGTGGTACCTAATTTGCACCTTCGCCTTGGATGGTAGGCTGAAGGCTAATATATCATTGCTTGTATCGACTGTGTTTATAGCCTATTGTTAGTGCAGTACTTCCATTTGTAATGCAATTATTTAAGTCTGTCGTCTCTTCTCTTTCCTTCCATTCTATTGTCCTTCCAAATTACGTGGCACTACGCGATGACGCTATTGTAAGGTCCGATATTTTGGAATCTGTTTTTATGGCTTATCTTAGCTACAGTATGCCACAATTTTTAGCAAATTTCAGAGTAATTTAAAATGTTTTTCCTTTACCTTTTTACAATTATTTCAGTGTTCTTACTTTTTAGTAAGTTCGTGGAATGAAAGCCTCAAGTTGTTTAACTTTGAGAGAAAATTTTGTGTTAAGCTTCCCAGTGGATTTTTTGATATTTTTTTTTCTTTTCTATATTGTCAAGAATTCGCATATTGGTTTTTAATATTTCTAACTTTTTTCTAACTCTAGGATTTCTAACCGCAGTAACTTTTATATTTTGACCTGGTTGCAATTCTGTGTTTTGACTATGCCAGTCTTTTACAGATTTTGACAGTACCTCTCAGTCGGGTCACCCTTTTTTTAAAAACATATGTGCGTTCTTTTTATGTCTCTTTCTTCATCAACGCCGAGGATTAGTGCCCCACTACAGGCACTTCAGGTGAATTTATAAGAACGACTCTTCCAATGACAATTTTTTGCCTGTTTATAGTTTGCCGTTCGGCTGAATCCGACTCCTTTGATTTTTGTCAGTTTGAACCATTTTGGTCCCTTTTTATCTAATCCTCGAAAATTTTCACTCATTTTTAGAAATCTGTTCTCTCAGGTCTTTGTTCTAGTTTGCAGTAGGTGCCTATCTCATGCACCTTCGCCTTGGATGGTAGGGTGGGGATGGAAGGCTGAAGGCTGTTACCTTATTCTTTACATTGACTGCTTTTATAGATATTTGTAAGGACACTGCTTCATTTGTGACGCAATCACCTAGCTCTCTCGTCTGCTTATTCCTTCCGTTTTACTGTTGTGTCAAACTACGTGGCACTGCTCGATTGCGCTGGTGTAGGCTTCCAAATTTTGGAATCTATTTTTATGGCTTATCTTAGCCACACTATGCCACAATTTTTGGCCCATTTCTCAGAATTCCTTTTGCAATTGTCTTTGTGATTTCATAATTATTTCGATAATACCTTTTTTCAGTTATCTTGTGGTTGAAAGCCTCAAGTTGTTCGATTTTGAGAGAAAATTTTGTGCGCTTAGCATACCTATTTGATATGAACCCATGATTAATATTTGAAGTAGAATTTTTGTTCTATTTTTTAGGGTTTTTTTTCCGATGAGCAAAAGTTGTCGTATTGCGTTTTAATTTTGCTACGTAGGAGAATTTCATAGAAGAATGAACAGAAACGCTCGAATCTGTTATTTTTTGGAACTATTTTTATAGTTGGAGCCATCTATTTGGGGTGGCCATTTTGTATATTTTTCTTTTAAGATAAGTGTTTTTTGATCTACATATGCTGCATTGTAGCTGCATTGATCTACATATGCTGTATTTTTTATCAGATGCAGTCTGCATTTTATCCAACTTTGAAAAATATTTTTATGGAACTTCACCGATTTTGTGTGCCTGTATACGATGCATATTTCAACGTACCTATTTTCAGTTGGTTATGATAGATTATTATGCTTTTGATAAGTTCTTGTTCTTTTTTATGTCTGGAAGGGGGTGCCTGCTTTTTTGGATCAACACGCGACCTGTTCACTGGTGCAGTAAAAAAATAAAATCGATTTCGTATTAGCCCAAGATCGGTTGCCTACAAGCTAGAGACATCCTTTGTAATTGTATGTATAGTCTTTATGTTCTGACAGCATTTATTAAGCATATGGGATCGTAAGTACAAGGCAGTATTTGGTGAAGTAGGATAGAAGCTTCTCTTCCAATTTGTTGTTCTATCGGCCAATTTAGCAGTTACTGCAAATACTCGGGTTATAGCCCGAAATTTCTCTGGTTGGTTGGTGTCGTGTCCATGGGGAGATCTATAGATGACCATGAATGTACAGAACACAGCTGGCTATCTCCTTGATGTTATCGGAGTATAGACTCTTTTCGATGTCAAAGGGGGAGAATCCCCCGAGCTGAGCCAGAGATCTTAAAATGGCAGGGCAGTCCAAAATGTGTTTTGGAGTCAGTGGAATAGTATCGCAATGATTGCAGAGACGGTAGATTCTATTGCCATCTCTTTGGATCTTCATGTCTCGATAGTGGCCTGTTCTAAGGCGAGTCATAGTTTTAATGAGGTCCCTATTAGCGTTTATTTCACAAATCTGTGAGTCTTTGTTAATGGTGTTTTCTCTTAGACGGTACCTTGCAATCGCATCCGTAATTTCTCTGATTCCGGTATAAAACATATTTTCAATGTTTAGCATCCAATCAGGCAATTTTATAAATTAATTTTATCACCGAAATTTTGATATATTTACGAACTTTTTAATTTATTTTACGAGCGAGGAATTCGATATTGAACTCTCGACTACTTTCAATCCCCAAAGTTATCTCTATGCTCATTCTCTCTCATCGTTTCTTTTTTATAGGTATGGTTAGTTCTAGTGTTTAGTTAAATTTCTGCTTCTTGTTTCGACTCTTGTTGTCGATGAATATTATATCTAACGCGCTTAATATTCAGCTCTTAAAATGTTCTGGCCTATTATAGTTTTAAAATGATTTTTATGATTACTTACATTTTGTTCCCTTTTTTATTAGAATTTCTACAAGAGCTTTTTTTTTCTAAGCACTCTATTTGCCTATTAGGTCTTCGGGACTATTGGCTGCACGGCCAGTTTGTGGGTGAAAGTATAATTCGAACTTCGCTCAGCCTTAACTACTTTTATAGATCATCTTCTTCGTATTATGCAGAGATATATTTGGTTAATTTTCTAGATTTTGTTTAACCAAAATGTTGGTGAGTGTATGGGTCTGCGTGACTCGGAACTATTTTCCACCCGTTTCGTTCGCTTTTGATAGCCTCTTGTCTTTCCATTTTAGATTTATTCTTATATACTACATGAATAACATCTCTCACACTCTTTTTATTTAATAATATTCTTTTTTTAATTGCACTCTTAGAATATTGAACGCAATTTTCTACAAGTAAATCGAACAATTTATATGGAAACTCAACTCGTCTTTTTCCCGGCATTCATGTTGTATTTTCCAGAGAAGCTTTTCTAGTCATCCTTTTGTATTCTTTGTAATTTTGCCCTTCGGCTATATCCCTCGGGCAGTTTTTGAGTATACCGCCAGGTTTGGCCAAGTTCGCAGGTGCAGTTTACTTTTTAAAAATAAATACATGCTAAATGCCAAAGATGGTAGGGAGGTTGTGTAGACTAAATTTACAAGTATACACAATATAATATTCATTCGAATATATTCATTACAATATAATATTCATTCTTGTTTTACCAAGTTTACCTGCTGTTTTATTGTTAGGACTTGAGATTGTGGAGCAACCAAAGGGTCCTCTTACCGACTGTCTGATATTTATTTG
Source organism: Cheiracanthium punctorium (assembly GCA_038373885.1). NCBI lineage: Eukaryota > Metazoa > Arthropoda > Arachnida > Araneae > Cheiracanthiidae > Cheiracanthium > Cheiracanthium punctorium. The sequence continues at coordinate 47,260 of JAWZYV010014518.1, read as the reverse complement.
CGGATTTTTCTGCTCGATTTGTTGGACGTTGGAAGCCTGATTTTTTTCATGTACTAGTCATGCATACCAGGTACATGTCTACCAGTAAACAAAATGTGTCAATTTAAGTACATGTCCATACGACAGATGTTTCAGAAAACCTTTTTTGGCATTGTCATTTTTTTATATGATTTCTTGCTGATGAGAGAGTAGTTACAAATGTTTGCGAGGCATCCACTAGGGCTACCTCGTCTCGCATAGCAACTGCAAACTTCTGTCTCGTCTCCCAACCATCCGTAACAGTTAGCGTACTTTTATGGAATATTGATAATTTTAGGTTTTTCTTTATATTTTACTAATTCCAAAGATGTTTGCGAGATTAAGGATTAAGCATGTTTGCGAGACAACAACTGGAGCTGTCTCGTCTCGCATAGCAACTGCAAACCTCTGTCTGATCTCGGAAGCATCCGTAACGGTTAGCATACTTCTGGAGCACTGATCATTTTGGTCATTTTTTATTTTACTAATTCCAGCTTTTACTGAAATTTATCAGTATTTCACTCTCGTTTCTCCATTCACTGGAGCAGTATCCATTACTAAACATGCTTGACAAAGAATGAGACAGGAAAACCGCGGTATGTTTCATAATACCTCTCATTTTTAAGAACTGTTTCATGTTTGGTCAGTTCCTCCCAATCCTGGCCGTTTTCATGTTTTTTGGGCATGATTTTACGGGACTTTCGCACTAGTCCTCTCACGGCGAGCACGCTGGTGAAGAGTAAAAATAAAATGAATCATGGACGCTTTAGCGAAGGGCGGGTCAGCTCTTCGATTGCTGTGTTCTTTTTAATCAATCAGCACTCAGTATTTTGATGAATAGTTGTTTCTTAAGATCGTAAGTATTCGCTAGGAAATATTTCTTTTTAATCTTGGTAGACACAGGATTCACCGCTTTTTCTTTGTCCTATTGGACAGTTTTGAACCTAGCCGAACCAGGTTAGGATTTCTTCGCAACTAAGAACTCATTTCAGGGTTCATATCCTAACCCCTTTCTTTAAGAGTGATTTTGGGCTATTTCTGATTTTTATTTATTTTTTTTACGAGAATTTTACTGTATTGATCGTTGTTTGGGGCTATTTCCCACACTGTTAATATAATACAGAAGCATTTTTGTCATAATAGCAGCTTTCTCGGAGAATGACTTTCGAGGAGTGTGAGCTAGACATGTCCTCCATTCTCTGCAACATTTAAAACGATTTGTATGAACGCTGGTTTCATCTCTTAGCCTCCACTTTTGGTGTATGTTTCAGAACAGTATGTGTCGATGGGTTCATTATTTTGAGATTTGGCTCAATGAGACTATCACGATTTTTGCTTTTCTTGCGAAGTTGCTTCGCATTTCCAAAACTTTAGCCATTTTTTTTTTTTTTTGGGGGGGGGGGTCTTTGGAAACGGGGTTTTTAACAGAGGTCTCACTTTCTGTTGCACTGTCCTATCAAAAGCGTACTCGAATACATTTTGTTTCACCTTGTCATAGCAAATCTGGAATTTTCGGTGAAATTGACAGAATATTTTTCTAAAACATTGTTTTTTTTTCATGGTTTGTGAAATCGCACATAAAATACTGGAGTTGTTAGCTCTGCAGGGATATTTTTATGTCCTCCCTCTTTATAGCGGCTACTTATCTATAGTGAGAGTTTTGGACCAGTATGCCTTCCCCCTTTTTAGCTTTTTTGTCACTCTAGCAGCAGTTGATATATTAAGTTTTTATACTAGTGTGTCGGAGATTTTCGGGCATGGCAAAGATGCTCCAAAGTCCTCGAATTTCCGTGAGTTATAGAATTATTTTTTCGACTGAAATCCTTTTTGCTTGCTTTTTTGTATTGCATTTTTCAGATGAGCACTAGTCTGGACTGTTTATAGCTTTTTGGAACTATTTTCTATCTGTGAACGTCCAGTTTCTATGCAATTTTTTCAGAAAAAATTTTGGGACAATTTCCGCCATTTTAAATAACTATAGTATATTATTTTTTTTTAAAACTTCATTTTGATTGTCTGTCTTGTAAAGGACAATTACACTGTTTCGGAGAACTTTCAATGTTCTTATGCCTTTTGTACGAGGTTTTTCTTATAAACGTTCCGCGAGTTCGCGGGACCTTTCTAAAAATAGGTTTCTCCTAAGTCAAGGGCTGTCTGTCTAAAGGATATAAAACGTCTGTATGCCTGGTAGTATGCCTATAGGTTTTCCTAGATTCAATATTCCGGACCTAATTTTTAAATTTTAAAATATTTTTGATTCAATGGCTCTTTAGGACTATTTAGTTTGCATTGGACTACGTAAGAATAGGTAGCAACACCATAATGGTTTATGGTTTTTTTGTACCTTTTGAATGTTTTAGCGAGGTTTTCGGAAAAAGGTTTCTGGAGTGTCTCTTCGCAAACATCTAAACTGCAAGCACTGCCTAATATTAAAAGTGCTTCCACCTCAGTCAAGAACTTTAGGGAGAAACTGCTGGTTGCAGGTTCAATTTTATTGCCCATTTTTATAGTTTATTTCTGTTGCAAGTGTAGGACTTAAGCTTACTAAGTGTGCAAATGGGCTTCTCTAAGCCTTTGTATTATTTTATTGCACTTTTACCGTTTTACTTCCTGTCTTGAGTTCACCAGGCGCTGAAGCTGCCTTTTAAGATAATTCCACCGTTTTTAGTACGTGTACTGTACACACGCGTATTATGTTCCAAAAAATCTTTTTTCAGTTGTCATTATTTTCTGCCTTTTGAATGACACCTCTAGGGATGCTTCCTCGAAGAGAAAAAGAAACTTTCTCGTTTCGCATACCAAACCACAAATCTGTATTTATTTTGTTCAATGTGAAAATATCGAATATTTTAGGGATTTATTTATTTTTTTTTTGCTTGCACTTTAAAGAGATATTTAAAATTATCTTCTTATCACGGCAAATAGGCTTTAGCAATAGTCAAACTTCTTCATGTTTAGACTAGATTTTTGATGTACTGAGACATATTTCTTTCATTTAAAGATAGGGGTTTTTATTTCAATACAACTGTCCGAATATTCTTGCTGCGGTGAGTTGATTTTTGTAACTTCGAGTCTTTACACTCTTAAAAATATTTATATGCTGACTCTATTTTCCCCCCTACCTACACATTGTTTATGTGTCACACTAGGTTTTTTATTTAGTTAGTTTCTTCTTTATTATTTTTTAAAGTTCCTGTCTCTTTTTACAAGCACTTCAGTTGAATTTATAAGAACTGCTCTTCCAATTACAATTTTGCCTGCTTATAGTATACGATGCTTACGTATACCCTTCGGCTGTATCCGGCTACTTTGATTTTTGTTAGTTTGACCCATTTTGGTCCCTTTTTAATCAAATTCTGGCAAGTTCTCCCTAAGATTTGGAAATCTTTTTTCTCAGGTCATTGTTCAGTGTTGCAGTGGGTGCCTAAATGGGCCTTCTCCTTGGATGGTAGGGTGGGGTTGGAAGGCTGCAGGCTACTATCTTATTCCTGACATCGACTGCTTTTAAAAGTAATTGTAAGCGCAGTGCTTCGATTTGTATTGCAATCGCATAGCTCTCGTCTGCTTATTCCTAGCAGCCATTTTTGAAGGGTCTTTGGAAACGGGGGTTTTAAAAGGTCTCACTTGCTGTTGCACTGTCCTTTCAAAAGCGCTGGTTCGTACTAGAATTCATTATGGCTCACCGTGATAGTGTCAATCTGGAATTTTCGGTGAAATGGACAGATTTTTTTTTTCTAAAACAATTTTTTTCATGGTTTGTGAACTCGCATATAAAATCTTAGAGTTGTTGGCTCTTCGGGGATATTTTTATGCCCTTTCTCTTCGTATCTGCTACTTATCTATAGTGAGTGTTTTAGACTAGTATACCTTTCACCTTTTTTAGCTTTTTTGTCACTGTAGTTGACTTATTTAGTTTTTGTATTATTGTGTCGGGCAGGGGCGTAGCCAAGGGGGGGGGTTAAGGGGGTTCATAACCCCCCATGAGGAATTTTTTGCCATACAAAATGTATATTCTTCACTACATTATCACACACACGTATACATATATATGAGTTGTAGTAGTCGTAACCCCCCCCATGAAAAATTTCTGGCTACGCCCCTGGTCGGGGAATTTCACGCATGGCAAGATGCACTCAAGAAATCCCCGAGTTCCCGTGAGTTACAGCATTATTTTTCGACTGAAGTCATCTTGGGTTATTTTCTGTACTGCATTTTCCAGATGAGCTCTAGTTTGGACTGTTTATAGTTTTTTGGAACTATTTCGTCAACTGTGAAAGTCCAGTTTCTACGCAATTTTTAGAAATCGTTTTGGGCAAATTTCCGCCATTTTTAGTAACTATACTATATTTTCTTTCTTTAAAATACCCATTTTGATTGTCTGACTTGTAAAAGACAGTGACACTTTTGGCCAATTCCTAAGATTTCGGCCAACTTTCAATGTTTTTATGCAGTTTTTAAGAGGTTTTCTTATTAGCGTTCCGCGAGTTCGCTGGAGCTCCATAAAAATAAGTTTCTCCTTAGCCAAGGGCTGCCTGTCTAAAGGATATAAAACGTTTGTATGCATATCTCGTTGATAGTGTAGTATCTAGCATACAGGTTCTATATAAGAACAGGTCTAGTTGCAGAAATGGAATCTTGCTTCCCTTTCCCTTACCAGACAGTGGTTTTGTCAAACGCACTATTGTGCAAGACGTACTTTTAGGATCCATCCCTAATCCATCTAGGCACCTCATGAGGGCCCTAAAAGTAATTTTTAGACTATCAGAAATTTGAGGTTTACACCAACGTATTAACCGAATGCGTAATAGTCAGGAAGGACATAAAATCAGAGCAGCCTTTTGGCTGGGTCACCCACTCACGCCTTGCTCTTACAGCTACGTGTCACCCAGTTATACTGAGACAAAAATGAACCCAATAATAATGGTTTAAGCGCATAAATTAAACATAGCTGTTTGAGAAATGCTATAGGGACCCTAAAAGTAGCTCTTGTTAAAATGGGAGGAGTTTCTGTAGGAAGTATCCGCGAAAATCCAAAATGCTACGAATGCGCAATAAAATGACAAGAGGACGCTTTTTCAGTGTTTCGCCAAGGGTGCCTCTTTTCTGGCAAGCACAGTTGGATGCAAGAGCTACACCTCGATTACCTAGATTATGGTTTATGAAAAAGGGGGAAAATGCTCCCAAAATCTCTGCTAAACATCGGAAAGATGGACCCTAAAATTAGTTTTTAGACTTTAGAAGAAAAAAAAAAGATTTTTTTTTCAGCATACCATTAAAAAGTCTTAAACAGCTTGAAACGACAATAAAATAGCGAGGAGGAGCCAATAGGCTTGTTAACTTGCCTCACAGCTTCGAGCCCTATTCTTACGAGAGCGAACTAATACAACCGGGACAAAATAAAATATCCCTTCCATTCTTGGATAAGGTTCAATGAGCTTTATTAAAAGCCATTATTTATTTATTTTTTAATATTAGGCATCCCGTGTGATTTCCGTGTTCATCCAATGGAACAACCCATTTCAGAAAACCCATTTGGAAAGACGTGTGGAAACTTGCCCAAAAATGAAAAAAAAGGGACCAAATTTCGTGTCATTGTAAAAAATTACAATATTTAGATTTGGTCCTTTCATGACCTTTCACCTTTCACATGGGGTCCTTTCAGGAATTTTCCAAAATTTCTTTTTTCCTTCTAGCTAGAAAGAGAAAGCTAGCTCACTAGCTCACGAGCTCACTAGCTAGCTAGAAATTTCACAATCTAGCTAGCTGGTCACTTTGGACAATTTGCTGCAGGGGTGAAGTTTCACTTCGTTTTATTTATAAAGATGCTTTCATATTTTCGCATCTCGCTTTTGTTATTGACTGTATATTTTCGAAATTCACATTATTGGTTTTGAAACTGCTGCTTCAGCGGAATGGAAGCACGGAGAGTGCATTGCTTATACTCTACTTTTGGAGTGATTTTTAGGATCCCTCGATCCGTTGCGTGCCATTCTAACGGGATTTTCCATTTTATCATTTTACATTCTGTTTAGGCTTATTGATATAGGCCTTTTGCCTAGGCAGTATGATGCGGAAAGGGCAAGTCGAGCGTCTTTCGAATTTTTAAAACAGTGCCATTGTTCAGTTTTTCTCAATTTTTCAAAGCTAGCTGCAAGCTAAGATTTTATTGTACTTGAGATGTATTTATAGGCTCTTGTAAAGAAAACTCAAATAAACTTTTTTTTTCTTGGATACTTATTATTATTATTACTATTATTATTATCGTCGTTTCATACCACTTTTGATTCAGACCCATCGTTTACTTTCGTTGCAAATGCGCTCGTACAAGTTTGGAAATGGATCGAGTGTAAGATCTATCATTAAAATCATTTCCTTTATGTTGGCCGGACTTTTCGCCGACTGCCTTTATTTTTCAACCAAATCGGTGTTATGTGTAGAGCCTTTCGTGACCTACACACATCGTTATTGAAAGCATCGAGTCTTTCCAGAGCAATGCTTATGTTAATGCTTATGAAAACTCAATTTTTTCCCGACATTTTTGTTGGATTTCCCAACATAGTTTTTTAACCATTATTTTGTCCTTTTGAGTCATTCCGAGTTTTGACCGTGTCCGTCTTTCAGTTTGGCAGGCGCAGCCCGATATTCGAGACACATGCGCCCTAGCCCAGGATGGTAGGGAGGGGTTTAGCTGGCTGCATGCCATGCGTTTGACCCTCCTTTCACCCTGTTCATAGACTGTTGTAGGGTTGAGGCCTGATCCAACACGCTTCTTATCTCTTTTCTGCTCTTTTATAGCAGATTCTCTGCTCTTTCTTGCACGAAGCAAATAATTGTTTTTATTTTCGTATACTTAAACTACATATAAGAAAATATGTCTTTTTCTTGTGGGCCTTCATAATGATTGTGTGTGTGTTTTACCTTTTCCAATGGTTATTTTGTGTTTTCATTTTCGCTCATAAAAAGGCATAGGACAGTCGTTAAGGATGTTTGCGAGACAATGAGGGCTGTCTTGTCCCGCGTAGCATCTGCAAACGTCTTTCCTGTCTAACATTGCAAACGTCTGTCTCGTCTCGCACAACAGCCGTGGTACTAAAATACTTCTGTGGAATACCGATAACATCGGTCATTTTTTCGTCATTCTAGCTTTTACCGATATTGATTCGTATTTCACCCACGCTCCTCCCTTCGCTGGAGCAATATAAATTTGAAACATTTATGTTCAACAAAGGATAGTAGGAAGGGAGGTGCTGTAAGTTTTAAAATAATTTATTTTAATCTTTTCAGTGTTAAGGACCGTTATAGGCTCATGTATGTAACTTTCACACTTTTCACCTTTTTATAATGGGCCTCTGCATTGCGCCATACACTTCGAGAACTTTGCTGAAAAATAAAATGTTTGACCCTTTAACCGAGTGCTGTACGATTGAAACGATCTTCTTATTTATAGGCATGCACGTGTATTTTGAATTTGAATACCTCGGAATCTGTAACTATCTTTCAGGCTAATCGCCCACGCCACGGTTCTACTCTTTCTGATTTACTCCAGTCCTATCGAGTCACGCCGGTGCAGAATAAATGTAAAACTATTTGCCCGTTAGCCGTGGGCAGGTTGACTATAAGTATAATTCAGATGACCTCCTTTATTATATGCATTTCAAATGCATTCTGATGATATTTATTGTCGGCAGTATGTAAAATGGATTATCTGATAGATTAACGGAGATTTATAACAATGATTCGACCTTTAATTTTTTTAGCCAGAAGTTTGGTGTATGGATCGCTGTTTGGGACTCTTTCCCATATACGGTTAATATCTCACTGTAGCCTTTTTAAGTTCATAGGCTTGTTTTGGTAGTTGCCTTCATGGAATATGACGTATGAGGAATAGGAGCCAGAGAAATTCTGGCGACATTTAGAACGATTCTTATGAAATTCCGTTTAAGCTTTTGCTTCCATTTAACGTGGATTTTCCAGAGCAGTTTTTCCAACCACTTATATTTTTTATGCTTATAATTTTGTGTTTTGGTTCAATCAGACTGCTGCAATATTCGAGATTTCGTCCTGCTTGGCAGGTCTTCCAATTCGAGTCTTCACAGGCTTTCAAGACTGCTGCCTAAGTCATTGGCACCTAAACCAAGAATACCAGGGCTGAATTCTAGATTTTTTGTACTCACGTGTTTGACATTTGATGGTCCGTTCTGCTTATCGACATAAGGAGAAAGGACATTATCGCATTTGGCTCATGCGCCTGTTCAGTCTCGAATTTCTCCAAATCTTGTTTTTATGGCTCCTCTTCACAACGACAACGCAACATTTTTGGAGAAATTTACAGAATTTCTCTTTAAAAAAATGGTCTGATTCTATTTTTTTCGAGCCTTTTCCTGCTCGGTGAGGTCGCTGGTAAAATACTGGAGTTGTTAATTTTTAGGCATCTATTTTATGCCCACTTTTTACTTTCCGAACATGTACCATGTAAGGAAAGTATTGTAATCATGAAAAAATTCGAATTCGAGATTTTGGTGTTTTGACACGTTTTGAGGGCTTCTGAATCCATTTATGCTATTTTTACGAGATGTATGTATGTATGTGTGTATGTGTGTGTGTGTGTGTGTGTGTGTGTGTGTGTGTGTGTGTGTGTGTGTGTATGTGTGTTTGTGTGTATGTGAGTGAACACGATAGCTCCTGAACGGAGCATTCGATGGAGCTCAAATTGGACATATATGTCATAAACCACCGTTGCAAGACCGGTATTGATTTTGATGTGTATAGGACTTATAGTTTTTCTACAGGGCTACGACAAAGATTTCTTTTACATTATGGCCTATGGGGGGAATTTCTTGAAAGTGCGCTAGCGTTCAAACGGTAGATTCGATTGAGCTCAAATTGGGTATACATGTTATAAACCACCGTTGCAAGACCGGTATTGATTTTGGTGTGTATAGGCCTTATAGTTTTTCTACAGGGCTACGACCAAGATTTCTTTTACATTATAGCCTATGGGGGTAATTTCTTGAAAGTGCGCTAGCGTTTAAACGATACATTCGATTGAGTTCAAATTCGGTATACATGTTATAAACCACCATCCTAAGACCGGTATTGATTTTGGTGTGTATAGGACTTATAGTTCTCCTAAAGGGCTACGACAAAACTTTCTTTTATGTTATGGCATAATGGCATATGGGGAGAAATTCTTGAAAGTGCGCAAACGTTTAAACGGTGCATTCGATTGAGCTTCAATTTGGTATATATGTTTGAATGATTCATCGATTAAAATTTATTTAAGTGCTTGGTCATGATCTTAATCGTAAGTGTTCGGAAAGTCGAGTGGAGTCACTCCAGATTTTTTTACATTGTCTACGAGACTGTGGTTATTGTTTCTCACTAGCTCTTTCGCCCAAGCTTTTTTTGTCACGCAGGCAATAACTGCATATTATAGCATACTAGCTGAAGTACCCGTCCTCGACGGGTTAGTGAATAAAAATTTCCAAAAAGCAAGAACTTCCGTCAGCATTGTATGAGTACACAGAATGGATGTAGTATGTTGCCAAAGTAAAGAAAGCGAAGTTATAATTTTCATGTATTGTTAAAATATTACAGGTTAGAGAGTCACTAAGTAATATCATTTCATTCGCTTTAGTCGTAATTATGCGATGCGCGAAAGAATATGGACGCATATTGAAATAATTTTCGCAAAATCTCAAAATTTCATCAACAGTTTTGAAAAATTTGAAGCCTAGAATTTAAGTTGAGTGACAACCTATCATGTCACCCAAATTAGTTTCATTCCCTATGCAGTCTTTATTTCGTGGTGCTGGAACAAATTTTCAGCATTTTAAAACGATTTTCGAAAAATCTCAAAATGTAATGAAAATATTTTAAAAATTCAACGCCTATAAATTAAGATTAGCAACTACCTATCCTATCACTCAATTTCGTATCATTCGTATTAGTTGTTATTACGTGATGTTTGAAGAAATAGAAACGTATTTTGAGAGAATTTTCACAAAATCTCAAAATCTAATAAAAATGTTTAAAAAATTGGACTCCTATAGTTTATGTTGAGCAACCATCTATCGTGTGACCCAATTTCATATCATTCGCTTTGAGTCGCTTTAGTCGCTTTAGTCGTTTTTACGTGATGCTTGAACACAAATTTACGCAGTTTGAAAGGATTTTCGCAAAATCTCAAAATCCAATCAAGATTTTTTAAAAATTGGACGCCTATGTTTTAAGTTGAGTGACCACCTATCATGACACACAATTTCATATCATTCGCTTCAGTCGTTTTTGCGTGATGCTTGAACACAAATTTACGCAGTTTGAAACGATTTTCGCAAAATCTGAAAATCTAATGAAGATTTTTTAAAAATTCGACCCCTATGTTTTAAGTTGAGTGACCACCTATCATGACACCCAATTTCATATCATTCGCTTCAGTCGTTTTTACGTGATGTTTAAACAAAAAAAGCGTCACGGACAGAATGACAGACAGACAAACTTTTTTTTGAGGGTCGCATGGGATTCCCGGGTGCTTGAAACGGATAGAAATCGCAAAATTTTTGAATTCCAAGAAATGTACAGACAAAAGTCTAATTTTATTTATATAGATTCTCCTATTGGGCGTTCATGCAGGAGAATTTCACGATCAGGCAGTGCAATAGAGGAGTTTTTGAGTCTCTGTGAGATTTAGAAGGATTTTTTTTGGTTCAAACTATCCTTTCTTGTCTTTTCTGTTCGATTTTATAGGTTAGTTCTACTTCAAAACATCTTTTTTCTTTCAACCAGCTGGCACATTTCTATTTCAACCGTTTATAATCCTTTGATATATTTCATGGTCTATTTAACTCTATATTCTTAACAAATTGAAACAATACATTTATTGAAATTTCATCTACCTTAGTAAATTGAAAATGTGTTTTAAAATTTTATTTAAAATTGCCTTTTTTGATTTTTGATTGTAAAAAATAGTACACTTTTTAAAAGAAGTTTCCAGTTTTGGTGAATGTCTTTTGGTTTCGGCTCAGTTTTTACGAGACTTCCCATTAGTATTCGGCAAGTTCGCATGCGCTATATAAAATTTAAAATCATTCGATCCTTAACCAAAGGCTGTCTGTGTACGGGCTTGAGATGACTTTATATTTGCATGCATATCCTATCCTGTTTGCGTTCGAGTAGCTTTCAACATGTACTATCTAAGTGCAGGTTGGTAGTTGGTAAAATTAAGATAGTCACCCTGCTTTCATTTTTTCGAAACGGGATACTGGAGTCTTTCTTTATGAACAACAAATTGTAGGTGCTACGTAATATTACAGTGTTTGAGCCTTAGTCTAAGGTGGGAATGGCTGGATGAAGGCGAATATTTTAATCGTACCTTTAATGGAAGCCTCTACGCTTTTCACTACTTTTTTTATAGCAGTTTTAAGCCATTTAACATTCAACAAATGCGCTATTGTCTGGAATCTCTCAATCCAAAAGAATTGTTTCTTATTAGTTGATTCATTTATTTTTCGCTTCGCTTTTCCACGTCAAGCCACGATTTGACGATTTTTCTAAAACGAACAGTTTTTGTGTGTGGCTTTTGAGTGCAATTTACCCCACGGTGAGTTTGTGGATTAGAGTCATTTCGTATTTTAGATTTATTTTTATCGTCTATCTATACTCGTATAACTTTTCAGACCAACTTTTTGCATCTGATATTTTTGAACTTTTTAAAAATTATTATTTCAGTCTATTGTACCCACGATGAATTTGCTGGCGAAGCATTGGAGTCTTTTTAAGTTATAGAAAGATTGTTATCATTCGAATGCCATCTTATTTTGCCATTTTACATTAATTTTCGAGACTCTGCTTCTTTAAAGAGCCATATTTTTCCCTTTACTGAATTTTCAGACATCTATTCTGTTATAACTTAAGTTATAACAGAAACATTTAAGTTATATATATAAACATTTAAGTTATCATAACATTTAAGTTATGATAAATTTAGGTTATATAAGGGGTCTAACTTTCATTCGATCGCCGATTCGGTCAGGTGTCTGAATATTTCGGGCAGCTCGAAACATGAAGTTGACACATCTGAGTTTCGGGGACTGTTAGAAAGGATGCCCTCTCAATTATTCCTCTATTTTGTCGACCATTTTGATTAAGGTTTAAATTTTCGGCCTGTAAGGTTTAAATTTTCGAGTTTTTCCAACTCTTAGAACTTGTCTTTTAACCCATGCTTTGCTGACAGTCTTACTTACGATTTTTAACCTGTTCTGCAGCTTCTTCCGTCTATTTCGGTAGCAAATGAGCTGCTATGTCACGATATTCTCTGACATAAGGAACTATTTTTATGCTCAATGCTTCAGTGCATTTCCTCCTGGTTTTATGTGCAACAGGTTTTGCATGCACAAGCTGCCATTAGAGTGCACGGTCTCACAGGAGTCCAGCCGAGGGATGTTTTCACTTTCCCTAGTGTTGACCAAGCTCGGGTCACCAACACTTTTGGTGTTCTTATTGGGAACCGAGCTGAGTGACTTGACCAAGGTTTTGGGGGGCGTAGTTTCACCATTTTACGGTGAAATTTCCCTTCTAGCTTATCGAATCCGCTCTTTTGTTTGTTATTATCTTATTGAATATCTCTGGTAAAGAAAAAGTTTCAATTTTTGCTTTCATTGTATTCACATGATGTTGTAACGTATCTGTAAACAGATAAGCAGCCTTACTCTGGGTGGTGCGCTGCTGTGACGCTGGGATCATGTGACGCGAAAGGTTTTTATATTGCTTTGTAGGAGAATTTCGAGCACTGCAGGTCTGCTGGAGGAACTATCTTGAGTGTCTGCGAGTATTTGAATAATTTTGTGGCCATGAGCTAATCTCTTTTGCCTGTTGCAAATAGACGACTGGATGGTCTTTGCATTTATGGAAAACAATTTAAATTCAATAATTTTGGTCAATTTATGACTCGATGGCACATTGTTGTAAACGGGGTTTTTATTTTTTAGATTTTGTAGAATTTCCAACAATTTGTGTTTTTGAAGTGGGCGATTGTTTCAAAACATATTTTTAATCATTGAATTCTTCGGCTGTAAACAACTATCGCTTTTGTGGTCAATACCTTTTATTTTGTTATTTTTCGCTTTTCCGCCTACTTTTAAAGTTCTTTTGTAGTTCGCAGGTGTAGTATCAAAATGAAGGCATCTACTTTTTATCCGAGGGTTAGATGACTGCAGGCTAGATTCGATCTTCCTAAATGTATGCATCCTATTTGTGTTCTGATGTATTTTGCATAGGCTATCCTAAGTATAAGGCTTTAGATGTTAAATTAAGTAAAAAGAGCCTTTTTTCCTTTTTTGTAGTCTTAACGGACTCTTTGACGTTTGGCGAATGGCTATAAATGTCCAATTTCTCTCAAGAAGTTCTTTTACGGTCCATCTTTTCCATTTTTATCCCGAGTTCTTGGTTAATATTTCAGACTTAATTTTTCGAATCAAAGTTTTCGTCATCTTATGGTTGTTTAGGACTATTCCCCCTTACGTTGCGTATGTTCTTAACCCTTTGAGGGGCAACCCTTTCCCAATGCTGGAAAATGGGCAGCCGTTGCCATCGCTCGACTTAACTACCAGCAAGAGGCACAGCCAGCTGTCGTCAAAAAAGGGTCTCTAGATCTGTGACACGCGATGAACGTTTCGATCGTCCGCCCACTTGCGGGTCGTTAAGTCGAGCGATGGTAACGGCTGCCCTTTTTCCAGCATTGGGCAATCTATCCAGCTGTTCTCGCATTCTTCCATTTTTCAGCAGATGCCAGTGCTGTTAAAAAATAATCGTGACCCTTTTTTGACGGGAAAGGACGTGCTAAAAAGTAAAGGATTTTCTTGGAGCTATGTCACCCGCCACTATTTTTATAGAAATCCAATCTATTCTTCGTGACTGGCAACAGTCAAAACGTCACAGTTGGGTGTTCCCAGAGCGGGAACACTGCGCATTAAAGGGTGATATTTCAGACTTAATTTTTCGAATCAAATTTTTCGTGATCTTATGGTTCTTTAGGACTATTCCCCTTACGTTGTGTTCGTTCTTAAAGTAGTATTTGAAAAAATTTTAGTGCCGCCTCTCTTGGTTTCTGCTGTCTACACGTAGTTTATAAGCGGTGTATTATACGAAAGAAGGGGGTCAGGTGAAGAAATTTTGTAATCTCTGAGAGTTTTATAGCAAATTTTTTAAAAGTTAGTTTTTTCTTTGTGGAAATATTTTGCCCTATTTACCAAAGTAGCTTTTATAAAGACGCTTTTTGCCCCCTTTATGCTTGTGTTTTTAAGTTGTATTAGGCTATCTGAATGTGTGACAATACCACGATGGTCGATGACATTTTGTACTTTTGACTTGCTCTAACAAGTTTTTCGTGAAGAAATTGGACAAATGTTTCTTCCTCTAATACTAAATCCGTCTCCGCCTCAGTCAAGGAATTTCTGTAGTGACTGGCTGGCTGCCTGTTAGATTTCACTCCTACTTTCGATTGAATTCATTTCTTTTGTAAGTATGGTTTTGGGCTTGTAAGACAGGCAAATAGACATGCACCACTGTACCTTCTTTTGTGTACTTTTTTGCAGAATTTTTACGGCTCTTCCTCAGTCTTGTGCAGCGAGATTTTTGCCCAGATCCACCACATGCCACCAACCTCTTAAGTAGTTGATTTGTTCGCCGTTTTTGCGAGTTGCTGTCACAGCGAATACGCTCCAGCAACGCATTGTTTTTAGAGCCGATCTTACTCATGTTTAGGTGAGGTTTTTGATCCATTGTCCATTTATTTTCTTCATTTAAAGATTGGATGTCCCCTCTGCTCCAGATATTTTGGATTATTTCTTATAGGGTGAGTTTGTTTTCGAAGGCTTTGAGTTATTATTCTTAAAAGCATTTTTATGCTACCTCTCTTAGTTTCTGCTTTCTACACATTGTGAATGTCTCCCAGTAAGTTTTTTTTTTTTTTATATTCCTAACATGAAATATATGTGGCAAAGTGTTTGCCTTGAATTATCCATGTAACTTATGAGAGTTTTAAGCAATTTTTGTGAAAACTCACTTTTTACAACTACTTTAGTGAATTTACAAGAAAGGCTCTTCCAGTCATAATTTTTGTCGGTTTATGTCTTTCGGCTGTATCAGACTAGTTTGATTTTAGTGCACATTTGGGCAACCTCCGGCCCGCGGGCCAGATGTGGCGCACCAAGCTTTTGATCCGGCGGAACATATCAAAAACCCATATAAATCCTAATTATACGTCCCGCGATTTCTCTAACATTCGAAAGTCTGGCCCGCATCTTTTCAAAGGTTGTCCATACCTGTTTTAGTTAGTATCATCCATTTCCTTTTTCATCTACTTTTGACAAGTTTTCACTAGTTTCGGGAAACTTGTTTTCTCAACTCGTCGTTCACCACCGTCTAGTTTACAGGTGGTGCCCAATATGCCCCTTCGCCTTGGATGGTAGGGTGGGGAGGGCCGGCTAAAGTTAATATCCTGTTCCTTGCATTATATGCTATTTAAATAGAGTGCATTTATAGGCCTCGTATTTTAAGTACAGTGCTTGATTTCGTGATGAAATCAAATAGGTCTTCCTGTCATTTATTGTTACTTCAGAAAACGTGGCACTTCGCGATTTGCGCTAGAGTAGGCTTTGAAATTTTGGAACCTATTTTCATGGCTTACCTTAGCCATACCATGTCACAATTTTGGGGGAATTTTAATTCCGTTTAAAACGTTCCCAATTCCCTTTTTATGTGAGATATCTAATTTCGTCTAACCTACCTATACCTATATATAACCTGCAAATAAAGTACCTATTTCAGTTGTTCTGTAATAGATTATCATACTTTTGATTCATTCTTGCTGTTTAGGTTTGTTTTCTTTTCGTATTTTTGGCCTGTTTCTACTGGGATTTTGGATGAATACACGGCCTGTTGACAGATGCAGTATAAAATAATATCATTCCGTATTAGCCAAAGATTGGCTGCCTACAAACTAGAGACATCCTTTAGTTATAGTATGTATCGATTTTGTGTTCTGACAGCATTTATTAAGCATATGTGATCATAAGTACAAGGCAGTAGTCGTTGAAGTAGGATAGAAGCTTCTCTTCCAATTGATTGTTCTCTCGGACTCATTGACAGATGGCAAATAGGCTGCTGATAGCTTCCAATTTTTCTAATTCTAGGATAAAATGCCTTTTCAATGTTTAGCCTCAGATTCTGCCAACTTCCTAAATTGATTTTTAACCGCTATTTTGAGGTATTGGCGGATTTTGGAATATACTTTCTGAGCGTTGAATTTCACATTGAATATTCGAGTGCTAACTCTCACCGTTCCTGCTGCATGTATGTAGTGTTCTGGCGTTCAACTCAATTTCTCGTGGTTGCTTTTATTCTTGTTATTACATACAAGGTGTATGCGCTCTTGAAATAATCTGCCCTCTAAAAGTTTTCAAATGATTTTTCTGATGACTCACATTTAGATCCAATTTTTGTTAGATTTTCTTGAAAAGCTTTTTTAACGCTCTATTTTTCCTGTTCGATCTTTGGGACTATTTATGCACAGACAGTTCGTGGGTGAAAGACTCTCCTCGTTTTATTTTCAAAGATGATTTTATGTTTTCTCTTCGTTTTGGTTATTTTTACATTTAATTAAAATAGAACTACATATTTTTTTATAAGTGCATTTTTAGAGGTTTTAAAGCACTGTTTTTAAATTCCCATTTTTGATTTTTTAACTGCTTTTTAAGCATTGCGTGTGCACTGGATACAGTCTTGAGATTTGGAACGACTTTTATGATCTCAAAATCATTTACGTGAAAATTCTAACGGGTTTTCCATTATAACATTTTATACCACTGTTCAGGCTTATTTATACGTGTCCTTCTCCTTGGCAGTGTTTTGTGGACAATGCCAGTGGGGACATACTCTTCAAAAATTTCCAGAAGAGAATTTCTTTTGCTAAACCATTTTTTTTCCTCACTTGGTGAGATCGTATACAAAATCCTGGAATTGTTGACCCTTCAACTTTAGACATATTTTTATGCTTTTCACATCTGCTGTTCAGTGTTTTATGCTAGCATTTTTGTCCAACTTCGCAGCTTTCTTATCATGCTACCCATAATCGATATGTTTAGTTTTTATAGGACTGTGGCCGAGTATTGAATGCGCAGTCAATGCTTTAGCGAAGTGCTTGCGTCTCTCCGCGTTTACAAAATATTCTTTGGATTCGAGTCATCTTTCGCTGCTTTATAAGGTGGATTTTTCAGATAAGCAGTATAGTGGCATGTTTATAGTTTTTTGGAACTATTTCGTCAGCTGTGATCGTCTAGTTCCTACCTAAAAGAAAAAACGGAAATTGTTTCCATATCTTTTTTCCTCTCTCATTTTGAATGTCTATCTCCTTATCATACGGTTAACCCTTTGAGGCGCAACCCTTGCCCGCGCACAGCCATCTGCGTCAAAAAAAGAGTCCCTAGATCTGTGGCACGCGATGAACGTTTCGATCTTCCGCCCTCTTGCGGGTCGTTCAGTCGAGCGATGGCAACGGCTGCCCTTTTTTCAGAATGGGGCCATGTATCCAGCTGTTCTCGCATTCTTCCATTTTTCAGCAGATGTCAGTGTTGTAAAAAATAATCGTGACCATTTTTTCACGGATAAGGACGTGCTCAAAAGTAAAGGATTCTCGTGGAGCTCTGTCACCCGCCACTCTTTTGATAGAAATCGAATCTATTCTTCGTGACTGGCAACAGTCCAAACGTCCGAGTTGGGTGTTCCCAGATCGGGAACACTGCGCGTTAAAGGGTTAATATCATACAGAAGCATTTTCAAGCTGGCAGGCTTGTCTTTATAGTTGCCTTCTCCGAATATGAAGTTTGAGGAAGATTGAGATATCATCCATCCTCTACGACATTGAGAACGATGTGTATTAAAACTGTGGTTCTATCCTTTGCTTCCGCTTTTCGAGGTCTTGTACTGCGAAGTTATGTCTCATTTCATCATCGAGTTTTGAGCCTGTTTTGAAGGGTCTTTTCCAAAACAGGCTCAAACTTGCTGTTTTATTGTCCTTTCGAAAGAACGGGTCCATACTCCAGTTTCTTCAGATCTACAGTTTGGCCCACCTTGATAAGTCAGAATTTTTAGTGAAATCTATATTCTTTTTTCTAAAATGTTTTTCTTCTTGCTCGGTGAGATCGTACTTCAATTCCTGGAGTTATTGACTCTTCGGGGATGTTTTTGGGATCTCCCTCTTCACTGTTCTCGTATATCTGCTACTTACCTAGAGTGAGTGTTTTAGATTATCATTTTGAGACTTCTTTTTTTAGCTTTTTTGCCACACTACCATTATACGACCTATTTAGTTTTATATGTGTGTGTCAGAGCATTTCTCGCACGGCAAGATGCACCAGAGTGACTACCGACTGTTTTATTGCAGATTTTTCTGCTCCATGTCTTGGACGGTGCTTTCTAATTTTTGCAAATACTTAAACTAGTTATACGTAATTTTCTGCTATTTATAGAATTCATTTTCCGACTTATCATTTTTTGTTGCTTTTTGTACTGGTATTTTCACACGATCACTAGTTTTGCTTGTTGATAGTTTTATAAAACTGTTTCGTGAGCATTGCTAGTTTCTTTAGGGAAAAAAAAAGAAAGAGTTTCATGGAAATGATCGCCATTTTGTGTATGTGTCTCTTCTTAAATACCCATTTCTGATTGTCTGCCCGTAAAGAAAACAATATTTTTGGTCGATGCCTTCGACTGCGGTCCATTTTCAAGGTTCTTATGCAGTTTCTACATTCATCAAGTAAAATCATTTGCCAACTGTGCACAGGCTCGAGACGGGTTCCTATTTGTATGTAAATAGCGTTTGAGGCATTTAGCATGTGCTATTTAAGTACGGGCTTCTTGTTGGTGAAATAAAACTATGGAAAACATTTTGTGTTTATCGCATTTTTGGACGGTTTGGGACTTGGTATACGTAGTACTATAATTCAAGCGTCGAATAAATCCGAGTCCAAGACACACTTTCCCAAATTTTGAAGGTGATGTTTTCTTTAGTTGTGCCTTTTGGTCGGTTTTTGTAATAGAACCAAATAGGATGAGTTTTTAATATTTTTTACACGCTCTTCCCTGGTTTCTGCTACTTATCCATGGAATGTTTCAAGGTAGCTTTTCTTAACAGACGGTGTTGGTTTTTACAGTTGCTGTTCATTCTTCTAAATTGCAACGCGTATAATTTGACAGAACTGAAACCAAACGGGTCGCAATAGTTATTTATTTAATAATATACGAAAAATTTTATAAAACTTTTTTTTAATTGAAAAGGCTACATGTTTTAGTTATTTAACAACATTTGAAATTGCACTTGAGAGTTTTGTCTAGCAGCTTATTAATAGGTATTCTTTTGCGCGCGGAGAAGCTAGTTTATGTGTGTTTATTAAAAGTATTTAATTGTATTGACTAGTTTGTATCTGCCCATAGCAGATATTTCTCTAGAGTCATGCAAAATTATGCTGAATGAAAATATAATCCCATGCCTTCCATGTATCAGTACAAATAGTGAATTTCCAAAAATGATTATTCTAGTTATTAATATAAATAGGCTAATATTTCAGTTCACCTCTTTTTCTGATCTTTTTACTTTTACGAAAGTGAAAGTTATTAACTATTATTTTAGTGGTCAGTATCTGCAATTTTGGCCATTTTTCGGTTTGTTTTTACAGTGCTTTTGGATTGACGCACGGTTAGTTCGCTGGTGTAGTATAGAAATAAAGCACTTGCCCTTTACCCAAGGGATCGCTTGCTTCAATTTAAAAGGAATCTTCGAGAAACATTTATCCTATTATATCCTATTATAGTATCCTATTTGTCTTTTGATAGTATTTAGTGTCGGCAATCGTATAGGTATACGGCTCCGGCTGTTGAATTAGGTAAAGAGGCTCTCTGCTGTTCTCTAGTCCTATCGGATTTTTTGACTTTTGATGAATGACCAATGTCCAATATCTCCCAATCTAAGAAATAATTTTTACTGTCCATCTCTCTCATTTTAAAGATTTGGTCAATATTCCGGATCTAATTTTTGCAATTTAAATTTTTGGTGATCTAATGATTCTTTGGGACTATTTTCCTTGAGGTGAGCTCGCTGGTAAAAGAAGTTTTAAATGATTTACCGATATTTTTATTCCCTCTGGTTTCTGCTTTCTACATGTGGTTCATGAGCAGAGTGTTACGGTAAAGGAGGGTAAGCTGGAGAAATATTTTTAATCCGTGAGAAAACGAATTTTTAAATTCTTATTTCTTCTTCTGCAGACCTTTTTTCAGGATTTTCCAAAAAAGCTTTTATTAGGATTATTTTGGAGGATTCCATTTGGAGGTTTGGAGGAGGTTATTGACAAAATCGAATAATATGATTTTAAAATATTTTTTATGTACTCTCACATGTTTTCTGTTCCCTGTATAAGGAATGCTTCAGACTAGCTTTTCGCCTAACTGACAATATTTATTCTTATAGTTTCTGTCAGGGAATATTCCATAGATGTATAAGCTGAGAAAAATTTCCAGTTTCTGAAAGTTTTAGAACGTGTTTTATGAAAATGCGCTATTTTTACCTAATTTTCCGCAAAGCTTATTGAAACTCCATTTTGCCTGATAATGTCCTTTGACTGCACCAGAAAATTGCAGTTTTTGACTTTGTATACTTTTGGTTTCTTTTTCAGGAGTTTTATGTTTTTCGACTTTCTTCATGAACCACGAATTCAAGTGTGTTATCTGAACATTTAGAATTAGGAATGGGGATTCCTGGATGAAGGCAAAAGTTTTAATCTTGTCTATAGCTGTATTTATATGATGTTGAAATTATATGGCTCCGCTGCTGTTCACTGCTATTTAACTGTAGTTTCAGACCATACTCTTCAGGCGGGATGGTGTCCCGAATATTTCTATTTCATTTATTTCACCTCGCTTTTTCATGTCTTGCCACAATTTTTGCGATTTTTTCAGCATTTTCTTTTTTTTTAAGCCATACTTTTTGTAATTTTTTCCTGACTTATTAAAGCAATTTAACAACACGGTGAGTTTGTGAATCAAACCCTCGAATTATTTGATTTTTAAGATTTAATTTTACCTTCACTCTCTGTGTTTCTTTTGTCTATGTGGATAGCTTTTCAGTCTAGCTTTTTGCAACTGGTATTTTTAAACATTTTTTTAATTGCCGTTTCAGTCTTTTACACCCACGGTGAACTCACTGGAGAAACCTTGGAGACCTTGCGAGCTGTAGAATGACTGGAGTTTCGAAGTTTTATGATCTTCTTCTCGAAAATAGCATCTGATTTGCTATTTTCGAAACTCAGCTTCTTTAAACAGTTACTTTTCTCCTTACTTAATTTTTAGATACCCATACATTATGTTATAACTATATTAATTTTTGACGTTAATTAATTGGTCTAGCTTTCGTTTAATCTCCAATTTGGTCAGCGGTATGAATATTTCGGGTTGTCCAACGCCTGACAAGGGCGTTGGTGAAAGTGATACATTTGAGTCTATCAGACTCATACAATGGATATCCCCTCACCCCACTTATTGGATATTTCGACAATTTCGGTTAATTATCAAATTTTTGGTCAGCATGATAGTTATTTCGGACTATCTCAGACCATTCGAATGTTCTCAGAATTTCATAACTCAGAACGTTCGAATAGTGGACGTTCGCGTGTTAAGAAAAGAGCCCGGGTTTTTTTTTTTTTTTTTATAAAATAACATGCAAGTGTTTACACTGCCATTTTAGCCAACATTGGCGAACTTCAAATGGCTATAACTCGCCAACTATTGGTACGACAATGTCCAACAAAGTATCAAAACAACGGTCTTGCAAGACCTAAACACCCACCAAGTTTCATAATTTTAGCTCAATTGGAACATAGTTGAAACCACGTTTGGTAAATCAAAATACCGCCCCCTGCCGTCCTATCCAATGACAATATAAACGGCGCCTCCCGTATCTCCAGTTCTATATACCCGACGACTTAGCCGCTTGGTACGTGGGCTATTGGTGCCAATAGATGTCCTTTGGCGCGATTTACTTTCAGTTAAAATTAAAATTTGGGTTTTAACATTTTATACCTAGTTCGCCCAAATTGGCGAACTTCAAATGGCTATAACTCGCGAACCATTCGTCCGACAATGGCCAACAAAATAAAAATCCATACCTCGTGGAAACACCTTAATACCCAACACGTTTCATAATTTTGGCTATATTGGAACATAGTTAAAACCACGTTTGGTAAATCAAATATCGCCCCTGCCGCCCTATCCAATGACAATATAAACACGCTTAAACCCAAAGAGCGATAAAAACGATACATTGCGGAGCGACCCGTCTCCATGGTAACTTACCGTTGTTTTCCGCGAAAGTGCTCTTCAAGTAGTCTTTTTTCTGAGAATGCATTTTCTACCTCCCTGTTATATTCGCGAAATTCAACTCGCTATAATTCGCTAATATTCCGCCATGCTCTAGTGATCGAAACAACGTCTCCTAAAGGACAAGCTCACTTTTGATAAATTGGCTCACTTAACCGCTCCGACTGAATCGAAATTCGCTCCGTTCGCCGTTTCAATGACAATGAAACGGCGCCTCCCGTATGTCCAGTTCTATATACCCGACGACATAGCCGCTTGGTACGTGGGCTATTGGTGCAATAGATGTCCTTTGGCGGGATTTACTTTCAGTTATAATTTAAAATTGGGTTTTAACATTTTATACCTAGGTCGCCCAAATTGGCGAACTTCAAATGGCTATAACTCGCGAACCATTCGTCCGACAATGGCCAACAAAATAAAAATCCATACCTCGTGGAAACACCTTAAGAGCCACCAAGTTTCATATTTTTGGCTATATTGGAAAATAGTTAAAACCACGTTTGGTAAATCAAAATATCGCCCCCTGCCGCCCTATCCAATGACAATATAAACGGCGCCTCCCGTATCTCCAGTTCTATATACCCGACGACTTAGCCGCTTGGTACGTGGGCTATTGGTGCCAATAGATGTCCTTTGGCGCGATTTACTTTCAGTTATAATTAAAATTTGGGTTTTAACATTTTATACCTAGGTCGCCCAAATTGGCGAACTTCAAATGGCTATAACTCGCGAACCATTCGTCCGACAATGGCCAACAAAATAAAAATCCATACCTCGTGGCAACACCTTAACAACCACCAAGTTTCATAATTTTGGCTATATTGGAACATAGTTAAAAATAGTGTTCGTCGCAGTAAAGAGATCTCGCCGTCTCCGTCACTTTACGCCCATAAAGGGTAAAATCCACCCGTATCTTCCCATCTATGGTTCCGGCGGCCTTGCACGGTCTGTTACCGTGTTCAGAACACTAGTGGACGTTCGCGTGTTCAGAAAAGAGCCCGTTTTTTTTTTTCGATAAAATAACATGCAAGTGTTTACACTGTCATTTTAGCCAACATTGGCGAACTTCAAATGGCTATAACTCGCCAACTATTGGTACGACTATGTCCAACAAAGTATCAAAACAACGGTCTTTGCAAGACCTAAACACCCACCAAGTTTCACAATTTTAGCTGAATTGGAACATAGTTTAAACCACGTTTGGTAAATCAAAATTCCGCCCCCTGTCGACTATCCAATGACAATATAAACGGCGCCTCCCGTATCTCCAGTTCTATATACCCGACGACTTAGCTGATTGGTACATGGGCTATTGCTCCCAATAGATGTCCTTTGGCGCGATTTACTTTCAGTTAAAATTAAAATTTGGGTTTTAACATTTTATACCTAGGTCGCCCAAATTGGCGAACTTCAAATGGCTATAACTCGCGAACCATTCGTCCGACAATGGCCAACAAAATAAAAATCCATACCTCGTGGCAACACCTTAACACCCACCAAGTTTCATAATTTTAGCTCAATTGGAACATAGTTAAAACCACGTTTGGTTAAATCAAAATACCGCCCCCTGCCGTCCTAACCAATGACAATATAAACGGCGCCTCCCGTATCTCCAGTTCTATATACCCGACGACTTAGCCGCTTGGTACGTGGGCTATTGGTGCCAATAGATGTCCTTTGGCGGGATTTACTTTCAGTTATAATTTAAATTTGGGTTTTAACATTTTATACCTAGGTCGCCCAAATTGGCGAACTTCAAATGGCTATAACTCGCGAACCATTCGTCCGACAATGGCCAACAAAATAAAAATCCATACCTCGTGGCAACACCTTAATACCCAACACGTTTCATAATTTTGGCTATATTGGAACATAGTTAAAACCACGTTTGGTTAAATCAAAATATCGCCCCCTGCCGCCCTATCCAATGACAATATAAACGGCGCCTCCCGTATCTCCAGTTCTATATACCCGACGACTTAGCCGCTTGGTACGTGGGCTATTGGTGCCAATAGATGTCCTTTGGCGCGATTTACTTTCAGTTATAATTTAAAATTGGGTTTTAACATTTTATACCTAGGTCGCCCAAATTGGCGAACTTCAAATGGCTATAACTCGCGAACCATTCGTCCGACAATGGCCAACAAAATAAAAATCCATACCTCGTGGCAACACCTTAACACCCACCAAGTTTCATAATTTTTGCTCAATTGGAACATAGTTAAAACCACGTTTGGTTAAATCAAAATCGCCCCCTGCCGCCCTATGCAATGACAATATAAACGGCGCCTCCCGTATCTCCAGTTCTATATACCCGACGACTTAGCCGCTTGGTACGTGGGCTATTGGTGCCAAGAGATGTCCTTTGGCGCGATTTTTTTTCAGTTATAATTTAAATTTGGGTTTTAACATTTTATACCTAGGTCGCCCAAATTGGCGAACTTCAAATGGCTATAACTCGCGAACCATTCGTCCGACAATGGCCAACAAAATAAAAATCCATACCTCGTGGAAACACCTTAACACCCACCAAGTTTCATAATTTTGGCTATATTGGAACATAGTTAAAAATAGTGTTCGTCGCAGTAAAGAGATCTCGCCGTCTCCGTCACTTTACGCCCATAAAGGGTAAAATCCACCCGTATCTTCCCATCTATGGTTCCGGCGGCCTTGCACGGTCTGTTACCGTGTTCAGAACACTAGTGGACGTTCGCGTGTTCAGAAAAGAGCCCGTTTTTTTTTTTTCGATAACATAAAATGCAAGTGTTTACACTGCCATTTTAGCCAACATTGGCGAACTTCAAATGGCTATAACTCGCCAACTATTGGTACGACAATGTCCAACAAAGTATCAAAACAACGGTCTTGGCAAGACCTAAACACCCACCAAGTTTCATAATTTTAGCTCAATTGGAACATAGTTGAAACCACGTTTGGTAATCAAAATACCGCCCCCTGCCGTCCTATCCAATGATAATATAAACGACGACTCCCGTATCTCCAGTTCTATATACCCGACGACTTACCCAAGTAGCAAGACTAATGGGTAAATAATCGGCCAATGATCGCTTTGATTGGCGTATAACCGTCAATATTCTAACGATGTCGCAGTATCGCCGCGCGGTCTCGCGTTCCGATCTTTAAGTTTCTTCCTCGTACACGGTGGCCGAAAAGATATCGGCGCGACAGCCCGTTCCGATTCGAAACTTTTCTCCCCGGAGCCGTAATGGGCCTAGAGTCGCGCCAACCTGTTTGGTGATCTATTAGCAAATTTCAAGTGCTCGGCAGAGGGCGCTGCTTTTGCAATGGCTCCCTCCTCGCGGGTAGCTGGTTGACCCTGGAGTGTTTGCACGTGGTAAGTAAATTTTAATTCATAATCATAATAATCGTTTATTTGAATTATTTGCTTGTAGTTTTCTTTAGTGTAGGTTATGTTTTTATTTAAGTTTCATATGTCGTTATGAAATTCATAAAAGTCTGCTTTGCTTTTAGCGGATTTTGTTGCAGTGCAGTGGTAAAAATTGACGTGTTTATATAAAAATATTGTTCTTTTTAAGATTTTTTTCTGTTATTTGTTTTGTTTTTAAAAAAGGACTCCAGTGGATTACGCTATTAAAAATTATCGCCGATCTTTCTCTTTTTTCAGCTGCAAATTGATTTTGAACCTTATTATAATTTAATGGCAAATGTGTGACTATTTTAAAATTGTTTCTTAATTCATATCTAATTTATTTACAAAGTACATGCCTTTTTCCATTTGCTTTTACAAGTTCCTCGATTTTTTAAAACGTGCCAAAGTTTGTATGCTAAGCAAAGTAAAGAATTTTGTGATTTTTAAATCAATGAGGATTTGCATTGAATTAATTTGCTTTTATTTTGAATGCATTTTATCTAAAATGGGTTGGAAACAGCTTCGATATCATCTCTTTTTGGCGCTGTTTTGGATTGGCAACAAAGTATTGTAAATTTTAATTTACTGTTTTTTTTCCTTTCTTTTTTTTAAACAGTTTGTTATATATTTAGAGATTTCGATTCTCTCTAGCCTTTCAGTAGATATTTACTTTATGAGGCTCTACGCTATTCAACCCCCCCTTTTTTTTCTGTAAATACAAAGTGCCGTAAAATGTAAACAGTTTGAGCTGCTGCTGCTGTACCTTACTCTGGAGCATCATAAATTATTATTATTATTATTATTTCATGTATTGAAGTTCAATTTCTTTTTTAGTGTGTTTTTTTATATTTGGCAACAGTATTTCTACTTATCTTTTAGTTATTAAACGCTCTGCTCTAAACGGCAACACTTGCAGTTTGTTTACTATCGGTGTGCGTTGTAGTCCGTGGCGTTGTTCCTATCTATTTTGTGGAACTTTTAAACTAGATTATCCTATTATACATTAATTTAGAGGTTAATTTAGTTATAAATAAATAAATAAATGCTAAAAGCAAGGTCTACGAAGGCTGAAAAGTGTAGATTTTTCGGCACTCGTTGTACTAAAGATACGGATTTAAACTGTGAATGAGGCTATGCATCACACACTGTTACGGCAAGTTCTTCAAAATTGAAGGTTACTAAAATTTTTGATAAGAAAAACCATGCATTGGTTGAAAGGTAATAGAATTATAGGCATAGAAACTCTAAGCAAGATTTCCTTGTTTCTCTGCTATCCACAATGTTTTGCAACTGAATTCAAATTGACAGAAGACTCTGATGAAGGCCTCTGCTCAGTTGGTGAAAAGTCTGTTACATTCAGTTTGCCAAATGTCTGCACGTTGATTTCATAAAGCATGAAATATGAAGTTCAACTATTGGAAGCGTCACAGTTTGCTTCAGAAGAAAACATGAAAGCACCTGCCAAAGAAGTAAGAAGTTTAATAAAGAGTAACACTTGTGGCGTATCTGTAGATGGAACAGCGAAGAGGGTATATGTAGATAAATGGATGTGTATCAGCTATTTTTATAGATGGTAGAGTTTTAGATATCCAAGCTGTGACAAACTATTGTAGAATATGTAAACAATACAACACCAACACCGACCATGTATACGTATGAATTATAAAGGGCTATGGAAATTCTTGGAGCATTTACAATTTTTGAACGTTCTGTGGTGAAACGACAATTCTAGTACACAGTATATTATGGCGATGGGGATTCGAAGGCTTTTATGAAATTAAAAGACATTAGTAGAAGGAAGTCTGTTACAAAGCTAGAATGCATTGGGCACATCCAAAAGGGAATTGGCTCACGACTAAAAATATTTAAAAAGAGTACGGAGGGACTCTGAGGGGGGGGGGGGTTAGACTAACCAATAAATTAATAAACTCCAAAATTACTATGGAATTGTGATCTGCAGTAATGTTGAAGATATGGAAAGCACACGGTCTGCTGTAATATCTATGTGCTTTTAAAAAAATCTATGTTCCCAGAAAAGCCTACATATTTTGCACTTCATGACCGAAGTTTTGGTGTTTGACTTACTGCGTCATTTTTATTAGTTTTGCTGTCGTATTTGTGTAGTTGTTCCGGGGCGTTGTTTATTAATTCTTTGTAAAGTGAAATTCGACAAAAAGTTTCAAAATGTTTGTTGGGAGATGTGAAGAATATATATAGCGTGTGTTGATCTTCAGTTAATATGCATATTTGAATGTTCGAGGTGGATTCATTTTGGAATAATGTTACGTTGTTTATGAATAAAATTTGAGGTATGTGGTTCTTTTATTTATTTAAATGTTTATTCCTCCTTGCTTTACGGTACATGTGTGTACAGTTGAGTATATTTATGATCTTATGTTTCATATTTATGTAAGGTTTTTAGTATGTTGTGTTATTTTTTGTGAATTGGGATGAAAAAGTAAAATTTTTAAGGTTTTAAGAGGGATGGTTAATTTTAATATTTATATGGTTTTGCCCCTGATTTGCAGAATTCTTGTACAATTTTTAGGTTTAATTTGAATTAATATGCAATGGTTTTTGAGTTGTTTGTGATCAGTTCTCATTCGATTCTGATTATTAGTGTAAATTTTGTGTGTTTTGAAGGTATAAAATTGCAAAAATCACTGGGGGGGGGGGAGGAGGTAGCCGGTTTATTATATTGGTTTTCTGTTATTTTATCTTTGGGACTTGTTTTTAGCATGTTGTTAAAATATTTGCAGTATATTTATCTTGAAATCACACGAAGTATTCAATTTAAATATGTTTCAATATATAAGTATTTTTTAGTTGTTTGTGGGGGATTGTGTGTTGGGGGGGGAGGGGGGAAGTAGTCGGTTTATTTGAGTGTTTGTCTATTAATTTTAAACTGCGGTTTTAACATTTTAAGGAAAATTTTGTTATATAATTATGTGCATAAACATATTTTGCATAATTTGAAGGTTACGTCTTATTTATTTTTTAGTTTACCTATAGTCCAGAGCTAGTGCTTTGTTTATGTGAATTTTGTTCATAATTGCATTTGAAATATGTCTAAAAATGCTTTTTTAGATAAGTGTATTGTAGTTTTGGGTTAATTTTGTTACTTATGTGTCAATGTATGTTTATGTTTTAATTGGCGCGAAAAGAAAGTCGCCGAGGTTGGAAGTTGGCAACAAAAAAAAAGTCGCCAACTCAACCGACACCCGCTTACGGTATTATTCCTGTTATTCTATTCAAATTTATTTAATTTCATACTATTCTATGCACTGTAACTAAAAAAATGTCTAAGTATTATTTTGTTTATTTTTTTAAAATATCCACCAAGGTCAACCAAATTTAGGTATCAAAACATCAATTGCTATTTACTACAAAGTTACCCTAAAAACTATTAAATTAATAAAGAAATAGAAAATAAGTTAAAATCAAAGGTAAGAAGGGTTTAAACTTCGTGATGCAATAGATATCAGTTTGGCCGGATACCGAATATCCGGCCAAACTTTCAGCCGGTTATCCGGCAGCAGTATGTTTTCTTTTTTGTTTTATTTTCACTAGTTTTCTTAAATTGAGCTTTAACTTTTTTCTTTAAATTTTCTCATTAGTTTCAAATGATTTAATTCAAAAATCAGAAATCCTTTTGGGATTGTTTCCTTGAATTTAGTACCAGTTTTACTATAATTAAAGTTATACAAATAACAATGTCATGAATGTTCCCTCAAGAGTTAGGATGAATATATTCAAAGATCAGTTCTTGAAAGAAAGACATGCCCATAACTGTTGGAAAATAAATGTAACAAATTTCCTTACTTTATCAGAATTACAGGGGGAGGGGGCATTTTCTCACCAACCAGCAGTACTGCAGCAAGTACACTATCCTCATAAGAGAGACAATTTATGGTGGAAAAAAAAGTAACCGAATTCTTACAAAAAATTGAAAAACAGTGTTTTTGTACAATAATTTCTTCCAGTAGTAATTTACTTCAATCTTAAAGATAGAAGTATTTAATTTTTTCCCCTTTTTCTATACATGATAAAAATACATTCTAAAAAGTATTGAAAACAAAATATTTTCACAAAACTTTTTTTTTTTTTTCCCATTTTTTTATTATTGCAGTTTTTAAACTTTATTCATTTATTATGTTTGTTTATGTTATTTCTCTGTATATAATATCCGGCTACTGCCAATTACCCAGCATATAGAGAGTGCGAATTGACGGGGATTGTGTCCCCGGCTGAAGAATGTAATATCACTGGCTAGGGAGATATTAATGGATCCCTGCCATCAGTGGTCGATCGAAGATTTTTTCAGAAGAGTAAAAATACTACTTAACCTTTTTAGAAGGAGTATTTTCCTATCCACAGGAGTAATTAAACCAACGAACAATTATGCTGCATTTTCAAATGCATAATTAAATTGCATTTAACACATAAATCATAAATAATAATTGATTCATAATCTAGGTACACTGTTAGTGTTAAATGTAAGCTATCGCAGATTTCAGAAAGTTGACTGTAAATAAAAATCATTTCCAAGGGGAAATCTCGCCGTAATCACCCATAATAAAACGAACTATAATAATATAAACGAACCTCCATAATAAAACGTTGTTTTCACTATTGCTCTAGCAACCAAAAGCCCACTCATAGACAGTGTCCGGAAGGGCCAGATAGTTGGTGTGGATATAAGAATGTACTGCATGATGACAAGCAGCTTTAGAAAAGCACGCCTTAAGAAAAGCAATCTGTAAAATCATGCATTCTGAAATTCTTAAGGATTATTCTAAATTTCTAAGGCGTGAAATACGCATCTAGAGGTGTTATCGCGATCACTACCTGCTAGGGATACTATTTATCCCCTGGTGGAGAAATGTTAAAATTAGTCTCTGTCCCTACAAGTTCAGCAGTAATGCCTAAAGATTTTAATTATTGAGAATAAAAATTCTTCTTTTGCTCACTATACAAACGAGCAAGTTACAAACATCCCTCTGAAATAGATATACACATACCCGATACCACTTCTCATTCTGTACCTGGGGTCAGGTTTCAAATTAAGACTGTGAAATGAATGAACAAGCGCTGCTCCGCCGCATGCCAAATTTAAGGCTAGACGTAGAATCGACATAGGCAGGAATATATGTACATAGAAAATCGGGGGCGACTTTTGTTTGAATTTAAGTCACTTCCCAAGCATGTTGGCGACTGCATTTGTCATCTAATACCTAATATATTACGTGAGTGGAGCATTTTACACCTTCTCTCCTTTTTTCTTTTTCTTTTCACATGTCCCCAACTGGAAAAAATGTTCAATTCGCACCCTGCTGGCATATTGGCCGGATGCAGTATGTTTGCCAGATATTCCTTGCATCTCTAGTTTAAACTATAAATATAGTGAGTTTTAAAACTCTTTATTAAGTAGAATTGTTTTTGTTTTTTTTCCCCAGCATTGAAATGTTTTAATGTCATTTCTCAAAATGCGCTCCAGGTATTGATTTGAAATTTTGCCACAGTATTTTTATCATTACTAGCTGTGCTATGAACTGGAATCTAATTTTTTATGATCATTGTTTATTAAAAAAAATGAATTTTTATATAAAAATTTGAATATTTGCATAAATATTAGAAATACTGCAAATTTTTAGTTCATAACACAAATGAACTAAACATGTCATTTATTGTACTGTAAAAAATTAGATATATTTATTAAAATTTTTGTAACACGAAGTCTGGCATAAATGCAATTTTTTACCAAAATTCACTTAAATCTCCCAATAGTTCAAAATTTAATTTAATCAAAACTGCACTTAAAATCTCAGTTTTATACTCCATTTTAATTAAAAATATAGAAATTGTATCAAAATTTTTTGTTTTGTTTTTTCAAAAAAGTGCCTAAGTGCACTTACCTTTAAAAAAGGTGTTAATTAGTAATTTAGGTTGAAAAAAATCATTCTTAGTATTATCTATGTGTAATAATTAAATCAAGGTTTTAATTTTAACCAATCAAGACTGATTTTGACCAGGACACTTAATAAGTTGTCAACAGTTCTCAGAAGCGTTAGAAATGGATTTAAGCAGTCTTAACTTTAAGAGTTATTTTTCATTGCAAAAAGTTTTAATTAATGAGTAATTTAAAGAACAGTGCAGTTCATACCAAACTGACAAGTTGAGGAAGCTCATTAGTAGAAAATGCTTTTATAACACTGTAAGAATGTTTGAAATTTTAAAATAGACCATGTAATTTTAAAAATATAAACCACTTGCAGATAAAAATATAGTCTATAAATATAAAACAATCAATTCTATATAAAATGCTCTAGATTTTTATGAATGGAGAAAATAGCAATTAACAAACTTAAATTTTGACCCTGTAGCTTCGAGTATATCTGTTAATTATATGACTGGTGGATTTGAACAGACATACCCAGACTATGAGAGCTCATCTGTGGTTGGTCAGAATAAAGAAAAGGCTATGTGAATGAAGAGATGAAATAGGTTTGCTATCCCCATCTATTTGCATGCAGAATTACTTTTCTTTTCTTTTTTTTTTTTAAGTGAACTAATAACTAATGATAATGCACATAAAGTTAAAAAATTAGTTTAGATTTTATCTTTAAAAAATGTATTTATTTTTAACAAACTAGGGGCCAAGGCCCCTAGACTCACTACGCTCGCATTTCGTATGAGGCATTTGGCCCCTAAAAAGACTTATTCGTTAAAAAGACATAATTTCAACAAACAAAACCCAAACGTTGGATAAGATAGAATGTTACCGAGCTACACATTGCTTAGTTCTTGCATGTTGCTTGGAATAAAAATTTAAACCTCGCACTATTTGTAATTATGTGAAACCCATCGTACGCCTTGCGTATTAGCCAACTATGAGATTTTTCATCATTTGGTGACTTGCGTATATGTATAGTTAATAATTAGCTCTAAGAAAACAGTAATTCATATGTTTTCTTTGATAAAATCTACGTAACAGGTAGGATAGCTTGCCACCCATGGCGACTTTTCATTATTTGGCGATTGACACATGCTCACAACCTATAATTACTGTTCATTACCGGCTTTAAAATAATCTGCATTTTAATTATTTTTCATTTTCCGATATTAGTTATTCTGTTTTGGAAAAACGAATAATCGCTAATTCTAAACTCCTGTTGTCTAAGCGAACTTACTATTTGAAAATTGTCAACTTTGTGTAACACATTTTGAGTTACTTATTTCATATACTTTTTAATTTGGCGTAAATAGGATGTAATTCTACTTCATGTTTGACAATTTCACGTGATTGTACATAATTGGAATTGCTTTGTTGCAAAGGAATGAATGATTTTATGCCAAATCTGGCAACCTTTTTTAAAATTTTTTCAGTTTTTATTAATATCTTCTAAAATAATTCGATTTTTGAAATTTAAATCGCCTTATCAGGTTCTCGGGGTTTTCCGCATTCGGGAACATGTTTCTCGAAATGGAGGATATCGCCTCCTTGGGTTCGAGGCTATAAAAGTCACGTGACGGTGGAAAACAAACAGCCATTTCTCCATAGGCTTATGTGCTGGACTCCTGGTAATAAGCGCAAAATCAAAAAAATAATAATTATGCCTCTGTATTGTGCTGCCTACGAATGTTTCAATAAATCTCTGGAACCTGTACATGACTGCAAAAAGATATCTCTCCAAAGATTCCCATTAAAAAGTGCTAACATATTAAAACTTATACTGAGACGAGGCTATTTCAGCCAAGTGTCGATGGAAAATATTCACTTCAGCCAATCAGATTACAGGGCTACTCATCAACACAGCCGAAAGGTCACGTGTTGGTGGGAAAATGACGTCACACCGATAAACCTCATTCAAATCCCCACGGTTTAGAAGATAGGTCAACAAGCTCTGACAGCGCCCTTTACTTTTTTTTTTAGAATAGAGAGAAAATATGTTATTTCTCAAACTATTCTGAGTATTTTAAAACAAACCGAAATTAAAAATTCCCACAGTTACCTGAGCTATCGTCAAAAACATGCAAGCATCTGATCCTGCTAACAGAATTTAAAGGGACATTCCAGAACAGCTATGTTTTATTTACATTTACTAGGGGCCAAGGCCCCTAGACTCGCTACGCTCGCTTTTCGTATGAGGCATTCGGCCCCTGATAAGGCTTATTCATAAAAAAGACAGAATTTCAACAGACAAATCCCAAAGATTGGATCAGATAGAATGTTACTGAGCTACATGTCACTTGGTTCTTGCATGTTCATTGGCACTTAAAAATTTAAACTTCACACTACAGTAGACTACTCCAATATATCACGGTAGATATTTTGTTATTAGGAATCCGTGTTCTACGGGTCCTGAGCTATACTCCACCTGGAGTGCGGACTCCGCATATAATCACTGGAAAAATTATTTGCACTCCTCAGAAACACAATGATATTTAATGTTGCCATTCAAAAGTTATATCAATTAGGAACTAAAGCATAATAAAATCAGAACATCTGTTTCAGCTGTATTTTTAATAATGTAAAACCTATTGGACACCTTGCGAATTTGCCACCCATGGCAATTTTTCATTATTTGGCAACTTGCGTACATGTAAAGTTAATAAAAGCTACGGAACAGATAGGATAGCTTGCCACCAATGGCGACTTTTCATTATTTGGCGATTTACACATGCTCACATCCTATAATTACTGTTCATTTAAGGTTACCGGAAAACCGTTATCCATACTTTCATTTACATAATCGTTTGCAGATTGGCGTACTTAGCACCACGAATTATACCATCTCGTCGCGCTAGCAAATATCCAAAGTGTGTCCAAAGTCCGCTAGCCAAATATCCAAAATCTGCTAGCAAATACCATTGTATGGCATGCTGGCATTTATAAAGACTGGTAATTATTTGTGAATCAAATTTCCAAGTTCTGGGATGAATTTCAGATTTTTCCTTTTTTATTTTTCAGGTGATAGCAAGACAGACTGACAGCCCACCTGGTAAAGGTGCTAGCACTCCTGTTGCGATAAGTGTTCACCTAAACGATGTGAATGACAACTCGCCTATCATCAAACCCTTACCCACTGTTCGGTTACCCGCTGGAGACGGAATCAGAACTGTTGCAAAGGTAGGAATAATATAACCTTTAGCAGAACTTTCGATTTACGTTACTTATTTTTTTAAGCTATTGGTCAGCATTTTCTTTACATAATTTAGGCGATCGTCAATGATGTTTTCGAACTTTTTTTTTTTTGACAGATCGTTTTTTATCTTTTTGAGCTAACCAATGCTGATTTTTGGTGGAAGTTGATGGGTACATAGATGGATTTGTTTTTTTTTTAAATTACTAGGGGCCAAGGCCCCCAGACTCGCTACGCTCACTTTTCGTATGAGGCATTTGGCCCCTAATAAGGCTTATTCGTAAAAAAGACATAATTTCAACAGACAAAACCCAAAGATTGGATCTGATAGAATGTTACTGAACTACACATTGCTTGGTTCTTGCAGGTTCATTGGTACATAAAAATTTAAACTTCACACTACAGTAGATCCCCTCCCCCTCATAACACGGAAGATATTTTGTTATTGGAATCCGTGTTGTACGGGTCCTGAGCTATATTCCACCTGGAGTGTGGACTTCGCTTATAATCGCTGGAAAAATTATTTGCACTCCTCAGAAACACAATGATATTTAATGTTGCCCTTCAAAAGTTATATTAATTAGGAGTTAAAGCGTAATAAAATCAAAACATCTGTTTGAGCTGTATTTTTAATTATGTAAAACACCTTGCGTATTTGCCACCCATGGCGATTTTTCATTATTTGGCGACTTGCGTATAGTATAGTTAATAATGAGCTCTAAGAAAACAGTACTTCACGTGTTTTCTTTGATAAAAACTACGGAACAGCTAGGTTAGCTTGCCACCCATGGCGACTTTTCATTATTTGGCAATTTACACATGCTCACGACCTATAGTTACTGGCCTGTACACTGGCTGTGGCGAAGATGGTTGGAACAAGGAAATGTAGCACTTTTAAGGGGTGTCGGTGCAGCCAGGGTGACACCAGCACACGTGGATCGATGCATCCACCAACAAGCTGTGGTGGCCTCGCAAGCTACTTCAACCTCCATTCTGTGACATGTTCAAGACACCTTGGATGTTCCTATATCGACCAGAACCATTTCCCGTCAATTGGTTGCTAGTGGCCTGCACTCATAGTATCCATTAGGTTCCACAACATAGACGCCAACGACTGCAATGGTGCCAGGCTAGAGCGACAGAATGGCACAGGGCACATGGCTTAAAAAGTAGAACAGGTTTTTTTTTTTTTTTCCCAGCGAGGCTTGTTATCCAGTATCAGGACCTGACTTTCAGTTTTGACAGTTGCAGTCAAAATGTCCTTTTTTATGTATTTGCAGAGAAGCGTAATTGGAACAGTAAAACCTCGCTATAGCAATATTCAATACAATGATAAATTCTCTGTAACATAAAATCTTGCTGTGTGTTACACTGAATATCCATATAATATAACGATACATCCCTCTAGAACGACAATTTTATTGGGTCCCTTAAGTATCATTGTATTGAGGTTTTACTGTAGTTAAAATCACACATTGAAAATTTCTCTTCTCGGGGAATTTTTAAAGAAATTGTCGAAATTGGGAAATTTTTTAGTCTAGATTTTGTGAGTATCTTGCTTATGTATTTTAAATATATAAATTATTAAAATTTTGTCTCATCTCATTTCAGCATCTGTTAGATCACATC
The DNA here is from genome assembly GCA_038373885.1 of Cheiracanthium punctorium. NCBI lineage: Eukaryota > Metazoa > Arthropoda > Arachnida > Araneae > Cheiracanthiidae > Cheiracanthium > Cheiracanthium punctorium. The sequence goes on along the minus strand of JAWZYV010014518.1, from coordinate 10,657 downwards.
AAAATTTTCTGGAAGTTACAGATGAAGAAGGTGATTAGTTCCACAGATATAAAAATAGTTTATTTTATATGTACATTTTTAATAAAATATTTTATGTGTTAAATAAAAGTTTTTCATGCTAGTAAGTGTTCTTTTTGTTTTGAAAGGTATGTTTTAATCTTAGGGTATGCATTGACTTTGATAAAATTTAAAACTGTCTTCAAACTTTAATATTTTAAATTTATTTCTGCTGAAAAAGCTGTGTGTTGCCCGAGTCCTGTATTACTGCCAACAGCTATTCATATTTTAAAATATCATACAACATTTAATCTACAGTTCATATTTATGTTTATTATTTTCTAAAGTCAATCATATTTATTATGATTTATTTACTGTTTTTCATTGGCATATATTTTCATTATTTTATTTCCATTTTTTTTTTTCAATTTAAAAATAAAAAAATTTGTAAAAAAAAAAAAGTATCAAAGCTGTCTGCAAAGTTTGAAAATTATTTGCAACCGGCATTGGCACGTTCGTCTATATTATCTGGGTCTGTGGATCGGCAAAATCAAAAAATACAAAAAAATCTTGTGAAGGATACGTGAGAATTATTTTTCTAAACAAGCTTTTGCTTAAGATTTGTCATAAATACTTACTTTTTATGGGGGGATAAACTGCTAAATATAAATACAGTAGAGAGCCAGAAATCTGCACAGCTTGGGACCAAGGCTTGTGCGGATTTTAGGATTTTGCAGATTTCAGGCCATAAAAGATAAATCCTATTACATTTCAGACTTAAGGAGAATACAATTACAATGAAATAAAAACACAGTCAAAAGTATTTCATTTATATTTTCAGTTTAAATACAAAAGCATAGGAGAAAAAAGAAATTACATGAAGACCAACAAAGCAAATGGTTTCAAAATTTCCTTTCTCTAATTTTGAAAACATCGTCTATGGTGATTTGTTTTAAAATATTTTTTTCTACTTTGTTTCTTTCCTTCTTTTATTTATTTAATTTTGCAAATTGTATAACTGTTTAAATATGCAGTTTAAACAATAACTGTTTAAACTGCATATTTTCATCAGAATATTTAAACAGAATTATGATTAATTTTTGTTTTGTTATAGAACTTAGCTGCTGTAAAAATTTAGGGTATTCTTTTCTAACTTTAACTTTTATCAAATGGATTTTATTATTATTATTACCCAAGTTTTAGATCATCATCAGAATCATATTTATCTGGATTCAAGAAACTTTTCAACAATTTCTTCATTGGTGGAATACTGCGAATTTCATTAGTTATATCAGAGAAGGTGTGCGGATTTTAGGTCGGCGGATTTCTGGCGTTCAACTGTACTCGCTTAAAGCATTGCATAAAAATGTGAAATGTTAATCAATATCCTGTGTAGATATATTGATTCTTGTAATTGATTAAAGAAGGCTCAGAACATGGTTATACAATCTCAGTTTAACAAACTTCATGTATGAATACACCAGATTAACAAATAAAATTTCTATTAAGTGTTATGGGAACAAATTCAGACTTGCTTGAAATTTCACTTTTGAGAATTATTTAGAGAAATACAAATTTGATTTTTGGCATCTTTACATTTGTTGTGCCAAGATTTTACTATAGATCATTTTAAAATAATGCTAATTCTCCATCGAAGTAGAAAACTAATATTTTTCATACAATTGAATTATTTTTAAAGTACTTAGCTGAATACCAAGTATCTGATTGGTATATTTTTGACGTATTAGAAACTTTTTTGACAAAATAAAAGATATTAAATATAATTTTATTGATGGATAATACAGTGACAATAATATAACATGCAACTAAACTTGCATATTGACATATACTAGAAAGAGTTTATTAATTAAAATAGAAAATAGGCAGATAACATGTTTCAGTGAAAGTAACGTTAATCGAAGGGAAAACGTAAGTCTGGAAAAGACTGCCATCTAACGTTATTCTGTTACAGTTTAGGTTAATGTGAAATCATAAAGTACTTCTAATTAAAGAAATTAATGCCAATATTTAAATAAGGTCGAGGGATGAGAAGGGCAGAACTTCTCAGGAAGACCAAATTGCACATTTTAATTGCCTGGAGTATAATTTGAATGTTGAAAAATGGATTGGAAGTAATAAGTACTCGGACAAATATACTCTAGGCATTTTCACTTAATATGTACCACCAAAAAAAGTACAATACAGTACCAATCGTGCGTCTTGTGTGAATGGGTGGGGGAGTTTTATTGATGTGCTGACCATAAAATTTGAGTTTTTATGAAAATTCAATATGAATTGGTAATTAAAAAGTATTCAAGAGGTAGAACACATTTCATGGCATTTATATTGAAATGTTTAATTTTTTATACCAAGAGAAATCATGCTTTTGCTACACATCTTCAGTAATATATTTCTTTTTTTGTATGTAAAGGAGGGAGTAAGCCATGAGAACAGTTTGCATTGTTACAGATACAGCATATTACACTACACTGTTTACAAATAAATTGGGACTTTTATGACACTACACATGAATAAACAAATAGTGGTTTACTAAAAATAACATATTTGCACTCAACTAATATTTCAATTACATTACAGTAAAGCAAAATTATATATTACAAATAAAATTAAGCCAAATCATATAGTATTTCTTTTAAATATATATTTATATAGCTTATTAAACTTTTTTAAGAAAGTGAATTTGAATTTAATTTTGATGTCTCGAATTGAAAAAGAAAAATATTGATTTTGCATATTGAAAACAATTGGATTGGTGCATAATTATGAGGAGTTTGTGAATTTTTATTTAGTTTATTACATAAATTAATTCACGTAAATATATGTCGATAAAAAAATTATTAATTAAAAATATTGTACACTTTTATTAAGTTACAGCACTTTAATAAAATGCCTGATAATTATGCCCAGTAATTACTTATGCTTTCATATTAAGAACACATTTACAACTTTATATAAGAATAAAAAAAAAAAAAAAAAACCTATGTAGCCAAGCTAAAACACATCATTTATCATTATCATGCAAAATTTTACAAATTATTTCCTGATAATTTAAAAAATTATATTGACTACACATGTAGTTTGTTGACAATTTTCATTTTATTATAAAATAAAAAACAGCGAAATTTTCATTTTAAAATATCTACCTGGAGGCCATATACGTAATTTTAGTCAAACTTCAACATGCCTTTAAATTTCTTATATCGACGTTTAGGGGTGCTCGAGCCCCCCCCCCCCACAATATAGGCCTCCTTACCGGCTCGGATAGATGCCGGCTAGTAGTCGCCTAAATCTCGGTCGATAATGGGTATATAGTCGCCGGTCGATGAAATCATGGGTAAATGATCGCAGACGACGTCGCCGCGGCGGTACCGCCAATGGTTGGCCAAAAAAATGCGATGAGACATTTCGGTCACTTCCCGGCGTCGCAGTCGACGCCAGCGCGACGTCGTGATATGTGAAGTGCGGCGTTTGGCCAATGCTTGGCCTACGATATTTTGCTACTTGGGTTAGCGCCTTGGTACGTGGGCTATTGCTGCCAATAGTTGTCCTTTGGCGTGATTTACTTTCAGTTAAAATTAAAATTTGGGTTTTAACATTTTATACCTAGGTCGCCCAAATTTTCGAACTTAAATTGGCTATAACTCGCGAACCATTCGTCCGACAATGGCCAACAAAATAAAAAACCATACCTCGTGGCAACACTTTAACACCCACCAACTTTCATAATTTTAGCTCAATTGGAACATACTTAAAACCCCGTTTGTTTAAATCAAAATACCTCCCCCTGCCGTCCAATCCAATGACAATATAAACGGCGACTCCCGTATCTCCAGTTCTATATACCCGACGACTTAGCCGCTTGGTAGGTGGGCTATTGGTGCCAATAGATGTCCTTTGTCGGGATTTACTTTCAGTTATAATTTAAATTTGGGTTTTAACATTTTATATCTAGGTCGCCCAAATTGGCGAACTTCGAATGGCTATAACTCGCGAACCATTCGTCCGACAATGGCCAACAAAATAAAAATCCATACCTCGTTGAAACACCTTAATACCCAACACGTTTCATAATTTTGGCTATATTGGAACATAGTTAAAACCACCTTTGGTTAAATCAAAATCGCTCCTTGACGCCCTATGGAATGACAATATAAACGGCGCCTCCCGTATGTCCAGTTCTATATACCCGACGACTTAGCCGCTTGGTACATGGGCTATAGGTGCAATAGATGTCCTTTGGCGGGATTTACTTTCAGTTATAATTTAAAATTGCGTTTTAACATTTTATACCTAGGTCGCCGAAATTGGCGAACTTCAAATGGCTATAACTCGCGAACCATTCGTCAAACAATGGCCAACAAAATAAGAATCCATACTTCGTGGAAACACCTTAATACCCAACATGTTTCATGATTTCGACTATATTGGAACATACTTAAAACCACGTTTGGTAAATCAAAATATCGCCCCCTGCCGCCCTGTCCAATGACAATATAAACGACGCCACCCGTATCGCCAGTTCTATATACCCGACGACTTAGCGCCTTGGTACGTGGGCTATTGGTGCCAAGAGATGTCCTTTGGCGCGATTTACTTTCAGTTATAATTTGAAATTGGGTTTTAACATTTTATACCTAGGTCGCCCAAATTGGCGAAATTCAAATGGCTATAACTCGCGAACCATTCGTCCGACAATGGCCAACAAAATAAAAATCCATACCTCGTGGAACCACCTTAACACCCACCAAGTTTCATATTTTTCATTATATTGGAAAAAAATTAAAACCACGTTTGGCAAATCAAAATACCCTCCTCTGCCGCCCTATCCAATGACAATATAAACGGCGCCTCCCTTATCTCCAGTTCTATAAACCGACGACTTAGCCGCTTGGTACTTGGGCTATTGGTGCTAATAGATGTCCTTTGGCGCGGTTTACTTTCAGTTATAATTAAAATTTGGGTTTTAACATTTTATAAATAGGTCGCCCAAATTGGCGAACTTCAAATGGCTATAACTCCCGAACGATTCGTCCGACAATGGCCAACAAAATAAAAATCCATACCTCGTGGCAAGACCTAAACAACCACCAAGTTTCATAATTTTGGCTATATTGGAACATAGTTAAAAATAGTGTTCGTCGCAGTAAAGAGATCTCGCCGTCTCTGTCACTTTACGCCCATAAAGAGTGAAATCCACCAGTATCTTCCCATCTATGGTTCAGGGGGCCTTGCACGGTCTGTTACCGTGTTCAGAACACTAGTGGACGTTCGTGTGTTCAGAAAAGAGCCCGTTTTTTTTTTTTTTTTTTTTATAAAATAACATGAGAGTGTTTACACTGTCATTTCAGCCAAACATTGGCGAACTTCAAATGGCTATAACTCGCAAACTATTGGTACGAGAATGTCCAACAAAGTATCAAAACAACGGTCTTGGAAGGACCTAAACACCCACCAAGTTTCATAATTTTAGCTCAAATGTAACATAGTTGAAACCACGTTTGGTAAATCAAAATTCCGCCACCTGTCGCCCTATCCAATGACAATATAATCGGCTCCTCACGTATCTCCAGTTCTATATACCCGACGACTTTGCCGCTTGGTACGTGGGCTATTGCTGCCAATAGATGTCCTTTGGCGTGATTTACTTTCAGTTATAATTAAAATTTGGGTTTTAACATTTATACCTAGGTCGCCCAAATTTTCGAACTTAAAATGGACTATAACTCGCGAACCATTCGTCCGACAATTGCCAACAAAATAAAAAACCATACCTCGTGGCAACACCTTAACACCCACCAACTTTCATAATTTTAGCTCAATTGGAACATACTTAAAACCCCGTTTGTTTAAATCAAAATACCCCCCCCTGCCGTCCAATCCAATGACAATATAAACGGCGACTCCCGTATCTCCAGTTCTATATACCCGACGACTTAGTCGCTTGGTACGTGGGCTATTGCTGCCAATAGATGTCCTTTGGTGCGATTTACTTTTAGTTATAATTAAAATTTGGGTTTTAACATTTTATACCTAGGTCGCCCAAATTGGCGAACTTCAAATGGCTATAACTCGCGAACGATTCGTCCGACAATGGCCAACAAAATAAAAATCCATTCCTCGTGGCAACACCTTAACAACCACCAAGTTTAATAATTTGGCTATACTGGAACATAGTTAAAAATAGTGTTTGTCGCAGTAAAGAGAGCTCGCCGTCTCCGTCACTTTACGCCCATAAAGGGTAAAATCCACCAGTATCTTCCCATCTATGGTTCCGGCGGCCTTGCACGGTCTGTTACCGTGTTCAGAACACTAGTGGACGTTCGCGTGTTCAGAAAAGAGCCCGTTTTTTTTTTTTTTTTTTTTTTTTTTTTATATAAAATAACATGCAAGTGTTTACACTGCCATTTTAGCCAACATTGGCGAACTTCAAATGGCTATAAATCGCCAACTATTGGAACGACAATGTCCAACAAAGTATCAAAACAACGGTCTTGGAAGGACTTAAACACCCACCAAGTTTCATAATTTTAGCTCAATTGGAACATAGTTGAAACCACGTTTGGTAATCAAAATACCGCCCCCTGCCGTCCTATCCAATGATAATATAAACGGCGACTCCCGTATCTCCAGTTCTATATACCCGACGACTTAGCGCCTTGGTACGTGGGCTATTGGTGCCAATAGATGTCCTTTGGCGCGATTTACTTTCAGTTATAATTTAAATTTGGGTTTTAACATTTTATACCTAGGTCGCCCAAATTGGCGAACTTCGAATGGCTATAACTCGCGAACCATTCGTCCGACAATGGTCAACAAAATAAAAATCCATACCTCGTGGTAACACCTTAATACCCAGCACGTTTCATAATTTTGGCTATATTGGAACATAGTTAAAAATAGTGTTCGTCGCAATAAAGAGATCTCGACGTCTCCGTCACTTTACGCCCATACAGGTTAAAATCCACCAGTATCTTCCCATCTATGGTTCTGGCGGCCTTGCACGGTCTGTTACCCTGTTCAGAACACTAGTGGACGTTCGCGTGTTCAGAAAAGAGCCCGTTTTTTTTTTATTATAAAAAAACATGCAAGTGTTTACACTGTCATTTTAGCCAACATTGACGAACTTCAAATGGCTATAACTCGCCAACTTTTGGTACAACAATGTCCAACTAAGTATCAAAACAACGGTCTTGGCAAGACCTAAACACCCACCAAGTTTCATAATTTTAGCTGAATTAGAACATAGTTGAAACCACGTTTGGTAAATCAAAATTCCGCCCCCTGTCGCCCTATCCAATGACAATATAAACGGCGCCTCCCGTATCTCCAGTTCTATATACCCGACGACTTAGCCCCTTATCACGTGGGCTATTGTTGCCAATAGATGTCCTTTAGCGCGATTTACTTTCAGTTATAATTTAAAATTGGGTTTTAACATTTTATACCAATGTCGCCCAACTTGGCGAACTTCAAATGGCTATAACACGCGAACCTTTCGTCCGACAATGGCCAACAAAATAAAAATCCATACCTCATGGCAACACCTTAACACCCACCAAGTTTCATAATTTTAGCACAATTGGAACATAGTTCAAACCACGTTTGGTTAAATCAAAATATCGCCCCTGCCGCCCTATGCAATGACAATATAAACGGCGCCTCCCGTATCTCCAGTTCTATATACCCGACGACTTAGCCGCTTGGTACGTGGGCTATTGGTGCCAATAGATGTCTTTTGGCGGGATTTACTTTCAGTTATAATTTAAAATTGTGTTTTAACACATCCGACGAACTTGGTTCCGCCCTCAACGATATAGTCACGTCACTGTTCAGAATCAGTTAGGTTTTAACTGTCCCATTTCAACATTGCCTTTTTTATTGTGTGTCTTTAAAAAACTGCTCTCAATTTATTTGATTTCCAAGTTTTATTGCTGATATTCTGGAACAAATTATTTCACAGTAGGCGTTTGTTTCCAAAATGAGGGCGGCACTCTTTTCGCCCAGCGCTATATAATTAGTTCGCAAAAAAAACTTACCCATTCATGATCAAAAAGAAACGTGTTAAGCGTTATTAATAATCATGAACTACCCTAAATTAGATTTTTTTTCCTTGGAATGGATAAGCCATTTTCAAGTCCAAACTCTAAAATTTAAAACTTAAATGGTGTCATTACTTTTATGAAACACCCAATTATTTATTATTTTTGTGTAATGAATTTGTGTGTTTGAAGTTAATTGTGTGTAATTAAAAAATTCGATGTTGTCTTAACATTCAAAATTCATGTAAAAAACAGAAACAAAATTAAAATTTATGGAATTTAATTTGAATATGCATAAATGACACTCCATTTGTAAAGTAGAGTGTATCGTTGTGGACAGGCCGTACCCCAGTACTGAGAAAAAAATTTCGCACAGAACTCTGGTTAGTTTTCAGACTCGTAGCCTAAAAGTCCAATTTACATAGAAAGTGAAAAGAAACAATAGTTGAATTCATAGTAACGTCCTCTTTGTTGAGGAATGATAAAATTACTTTAAGCCTTTTAGACTTGATTAAATAATTTCTTATTGAATTAACTAATTTTTTTTTAAATTTGGATAATACAGATTAAATTTGTAATGAAAATAATTGTAAAATTAAAAATTCCAAATGTTACGTTTCCAAGACAATTTGATTTTAAAATACATAACACAGAACACATTTTGGAGCATCTGAGGCTAAGCTAGGGAATGCAATCCCGATCCCGCGGAAACGGGATCCTGCGGGATCCCGCACACATGTTTGCGGGACTAGTCCCGCGGTATTGCGATCCTAATCCCGCGGGATTGACACTGAGAAATAAATTATTTTTTATTACAATTTCACGCTGCTTTCCCAATCAATAGACCGAAAATTCTTGCATATTTATGTCTCTTATCTAACAATAAACGGAACAATAATTACAAATTTTAATTCAAGTTTTATTTTTTTTTAAATTATCTTCCAGTGGGGGGTCTGGAACAAACATCGAAATTTAAACATCCCGAAAGATTAATAAATCTCAATCCCGAAATCCCGCAAGAGGAAACAGCATTTGTGTCTCCCAATCCATAGCCTAATCACAATGCTACTACTGCATCTGTAATTTTTGGCTGTTATACAACAAACAAATTTACTTTAAAAGACCTGAAAATGTAAATTGTTCATAGTGTTCAAATGTAAGTGAAAGTTTTTCAAGAGAACAGTGTACATATTATTTTAAAGTAACCACACCAGAAAATGAATGTCGCATATGCTTTTCTCATTTTGTTGTAGAGGTGTTGTAATGTTTAAGTCTCCAATTTTCTCTTAATTTCTAGAACCGCCGTCATGCTCATGCGTGATGATGATGATTAAGCTGCAACTGCCCATGTTTCATCAACCTGGGCGTCCCATCCAATTGTTTTCCTGACAAGACAATGGTGATGGGATGGGCCCAGTTCTCTCTCCCTTTAAATGAAAGTGTGAGTGAGCACCCGTATTGTGAAGAGCTCTCTGAGGGAGTACGCTTGCTTTGTGAATGGATAGTGCTGTAGAAGCTGTGTTTTGGCCTGCTTTTCGAAGCTGTTTTTAAAGTGCTGTGTGCAAATTCTTCATTGCTGTGTCTTATGGGATTGTGTACGATATCCCTTGAATAATTTTTCATGAATTTTTGCCTGTGAAAGTGACTTATGTGCGAAATACAGCATTTGTGAGAGCTTCAGATCTAAGCGGACTGTTAAAAGCGCATTGCTGTTTGATTGTGCTTGAGAATTTTTGTACAGCTGATTGTTCGACGAAGTTCTAAAAGTTTGTGTTCCATCCTGGCTTTTTACTAGAACTTTCTACACCAACTGGACTTTAGAACGACGAGCCCAGTAAACAAGCAGAGGTTTCTGCAATATTTGGTGTTAGAAGTGGGATTCGAATCCACACCCACAGAAGTGGACTGCGAAGGACATGGGCAAAAGTACTGCGGTCAAAAGTCTCATGACCAGCAAGATAACTCCATGAACTTGAAGGAGGGAAACTAGGAGGTGGCCATCTCGCGGGGCGAAGGTTGCCAGAAATTCAAAAGCCCCATCTAAATGTCTTACAGATTTCATCAGTGAATGGCGGCAGTAATGGACTATTTGTACTCGGATACGTTAATGGTTCTCCGTGCCACATGGTGATTGATACTGGAGCGAATGTAACCATCATAAGGACAGATCTGGCCAAGAAATTAAACTTTTACAAAATTGGCTTCTATCAACACATGCATGACAACCGCGTGATTTCAGTAGCTTTTCTCTTTTCGTATAATTTCTGGTATTCTTGAGCGCTTTAATTCCAAATCAGTGAATATATGGATACTAAGAAAGCAAACAGTGGTTTCTGACGAAAGAAAGATATGGTGATTTGTTAAAAAATGTGAATAATCGTAAAAACAAAAGGAGTGGAAAAAAACTGGAAGATTACCAAAGACTAAAAAGATACGATGTAATGAAAGTAGATAATGTTGAAAAACTTATCTTTCCCGTAAGTAAAGGCAGCTCCAATATTAGATTTTACGTGTACTTTGAAGAACTTTTTACCATAATTCATGAGGCCATGGTGGTAGAAACAAGATAAAAGAACTTTAAAAAAAGTACAAAAACATTA